>KZ538219.1:0-15634 GCA_000934665.2 Catajapyx aquilonaris | reverse complement strand
TTTAGCCCCCCCCCCCCCCCTCCTGCGAGACTGTGTTTTGGTGGAGTTCGTAGAAATTGGGAAGTGTTCATTTATATATTAATTATTTTGAATATATTAGCTACATTTTATTAAATTCGCAGGTTTCAAGGGTTGAGCGTCTTTAAAGGTCGTGCGAGTTTGATGAGGTGAGCAAAATTCGAATTTTCTGGTCATCATCCTGGGAGACCCTTGAACCTAAGCCTTCCCACTATTCAGCGAATGGATAGTAGGTCGCCTTGATTACCAACCTTGGCAACGTTTCACCCTGGAGGGATGAGTGGATGCATTTTCTATAGTAGTCACCATGGGATCTTTTTTGTGAGAACAGATTTTTGGGAATGCCACTTCCGTTCTATTTCATTGGCATTTGAGAGAGTTTAATATATTTAATGTGTATGGTGAGGTATTTTTTTCGGAATGTTTGTTATAGAGCAAGGGTTTCATGTGCCAACCTCCATTGTGGTGATCGATACGGTTTTTTTTTTTATGTATATAAGGCTGACGTTTTATTCATGAGGGAGGGCCATTGGCGCCTCCACAGTCACCACCTTGCGTCAGGTACCTCTTTTTTTGTCGTGACCGACAGCCACTGCAGTGGGTTTAATCAAAGCACATCGATGACCTTTTGACTTGGTGGTATGCAGCTGGATTTTGATGATTATCTTTAACGCCTGAATTCCAGGCGGGTTCCAAAATGGCGGTCGGAACAGGCCCAGTGGTGATCAGAATGAGCCGTTTCAAGATGGCGGAAGTTACAGACGAAGATGGCCGATCAAAAATGGATGTGACGTCTTTTATATATGTGACTGTGGTTCGCACAGTTTCCAGTTCGAAAATGGCCGAATGTGATAAAATGCAGTGCGAATGGGAGCCCAAGGAGCCATGAAATAAGTGCGAATGGGCGAGTTGGGAGCCTCGCCTTATTGAATAGGACATCGCTGGAGATTTGGGCAGGCAGCTACCATTAATCATACCACTGAACTATGTATATCTGCTGCCCACCTATATGAAAGAAATGGCGCAGAGGCGGAAGGAATAAAAAGAAGAGGAAAAATCATTTGCCTTCCAGCAAGTCACGAGTTAATTGAAATGTAATTGGATCATCGTTTTTTTTTATAAATTTACCATTCTTAGAAGCCAGATGATTCTTCCGGAAGAATCATCTGGCTTGAAATTTGAGGTTTGTGGCCGCTAAAATAGTATTTCCTCCGGCTGAATGGAACAGGAATGCCCTTGGTGTATTTATATGCAAAAACGGACCTTCCTTGAAAGGAGATGGTGGCCTTTGAAAGCCTTGGCCGCCTCTTGAGGGACCCCCAAATATTTTTTTTTCTTCACCCCCCAACCGTTTCCTGCTTAACATTTTGTAACATGGAACAAAAATGGCCGTGAAAGGGAATTGACCTCAAGATGGCGGCTTCCATTGGTGGCTGCCATCTTTGGTGGTCATTAGTGGCTGCGCAAAGATTACATCCTGCGTACTGTATTTTTTTTAGGGTGTCCTGAAGGAGAGGGTAGGGGGATCCACCCGCAACTATTGATCCTTCGGTTGAGAGAAGGGGTTTTTGGGTAGATCCGGTGCAATGGGATTTTTTTTTTTTTTTTTTTTTGTAGGTAACAAAAACGTAGGAGGAAGGCAGTTGCCAGCGGCCTGGAAACAACACGCACTCATTTTCACCCCACCTTCCCCTACCTCCCCGGTTCTCATTTTCAATTTCACTGGGAGCTAGGGGCTTGCATGTAGAGAAACTTTTTTGTTTTCCTTTTGTGAGGGTGGGGGGAAAAAAAGTGGAATAAAAATAGGGGGGGTTGCATCCTAATTAACATAGGCACAGGGTGTGTGAAACGTATTCAAATCACGTATTTGCCTTGTGTTGGTTCCGGTATGGAATAATATCACTGAAAATTCTGAAACAAGTCCGCCATTTTGAATTTATGGTGTTTACGTATTGCTAATTGACATTCAATGAAATAAATTATTGGCTGGCCACCTTGCGTGTGTTGATTGGCTGACTGACAAATGACACAAGGCCAACTTTACATGCCTAAAACTAACTGCTGAATTTTGCAGTGGTTTTTTTTCCGTGGTTTTTTTTTTCCGTATGCCTGCCGCGTCTATACGGGTGTTTGCACGTCACACAGACTTTTGGTGCAACTAGGGGGCGGGTTAATTAAAACAGATGGGAAGTGCAAACGTGGCATTTGCAACCCGGAAAGTTAATCGTAAATATTGCACCCGGTTAATCCCAGGGAAAAAAACGGCCTCATCAGAGAGGGGGAGATTGTGGTCAGTGTAATTGAGGATAATTGCAGGTAATAGCTGCATTTATTGTTTCCTGAATAATTACAGTACCGGCTGGTCTAGCTTGGAAATTGAAAAATATATATATCGGAAGTTATGTGGAAATAGCTAATGGTTTTAAATTTATCCGTGGAACCGTGACGTGCCTGAAAGTTACGTTAACCGTGCCACGGGTCTTTTGCCATATTTTAATTTTTATTAATTTTTGTATAATACTTTTCAATGTATTGACTATATGCAATCATTCGTTGAACAATGCCAAAAATGATCGCTAATTCAAAATAAACATGCACTTCCTGTTATATACGAGTACTTTTTTTAAATGGCAAACCGGTCATAATGCATTTCAATTCTTTTGGACCCCACGTCACGGTTCCAGGGTTAAAACGATGTGGCACGGGAGAGACGATGTACACTCGCCGACCTCCAGCAAACGACTGAGTTCCTCCACCCTTTGCGCATGCGTAGAACGCGAGCCAATAGGGAGCGTCGCGGTAACAAATGTGCGGCTGGGGCTACGACCATACAACGAAGAATTTTAATATTATTTGTGGCCATATATAGACAGGTCAGCAATGTCCATCTGAAAGGTTAAGCAATGCTTGTCTGCGCCATTCAAGATAAGGCTCGCCGTCTGATGATAACTAATCTTATTGAGCTATAGCCAAAAAATTTTAGGAGCTCAGCTCACAGACACGTAGTACGTCAACCGTGGTGGAAGCCTTGTACCAGGACCGCGGTCCATTTAATTGAGCCATAAGCTTTTATTGGACCGAAAGGAACGGCATAAGGCACTAAAGCGGATTTTCGCATTGCTCCAGGGGAGTTTTTTCGTCTTTTTCTTTCGTTTCTGGTGGCGGTTGGGGGGAGATGATGAACGCTGTGGTGTGGAGTAAAAGAAGTGGAGGAAATGACCATGTTTTCACCTACCTGGATCTTGGGTTCGGGACTTGCAACAGGGGTCTTAATTGGAACGAAACTGTTGCTCACCTACACACGCTGAGTAAGTGAAATTAGCCAGGAAGTGTGTTGACACCTGCGTAATACCACAGGTGACATTAAGTGTAAATGGTGAATAATTTTATATCGTGATGTGCGAGTGTATAGGGTCAGCCTTGCCCACAGTTGCCCTTGCATATAAAGTGAAATTTTGGGTCAGCTCGAATTTGCTTGATATCAGGTTTTTGAACAGAAGCTGGTGCAACTAGTATTCACTGGGTGGAAAGGGGGTTACATAAGGGTCCGCACACGTCCTGCGGTCTGCATAGGATTTGCATCCAGCAGGCGCACTTCATGCCTCACGGAATATGGCGTGATGTCCCCCCGTTCCAATATGTGCTGTAGCGCAAAGGGGTCACTTTTGCGTATGAAAATGGTGCAGTATGTACTTTTTTTGTACACATATTCCAAATAAGAGCACCACCAATATGGCGCTCAAAATGGGAAAATATTGTCAACCGAAATTTCATGGTGTAAAATTTTATGCTCTAAAAATTATTTTTACACCATGATTTTTACACCATGAATTTTCGGTTGGCAATATTTTCCCATGTTGAGTGCCATACCACCATATGTTATGTTTTCGTCATAGAAATACCACCTGTCGTATATCACCGGTGGATGTCGCTTATATTGTGTGGGCACCAGGTGATGTCATCGGCCCGGTTTTATTTTAGGTGTCGTAACTAGGAAGAGGCGTCCCGATAAGATTGATCGCCACTTCAAGGCCCGGTTTTTTTTGCAGCAAGTGATAGTCGTGTCTATCTTTGGAGGGTACTAGCCCGTTGGGAAGATCCTAGTCCATCGCAGATAGTACCGGTCACGCCACGACATACGCAGTTGTCCGAACATAGGTGCTCGCGCATCTGTCCGAACATAGGTGCGCGCGCAGGGATGCGGCTGGAGTCGGCTGCTTTTGTGATTGGAAGGCTGGCTGGGGATGCCACCAAGTGTATGCAGATCGTGCGATTTGAAGGTAGAATATTGTTGGTCCCTCAAGTGAGTCGTGGGACGGCCTGATTCCGGGCAGTCGTCATAAACGAACCATTGGATAATACGACCTTAGGGATGACCTAAGGACAGGCTACTGACGTCAATAGACAAGACAGCGCCTACTTTGAATTGCAGTATCTTACCAATGTTTTTTGATAGCATATCTAGCCAGGTACTGCCGACCTGATGTCGCAGCCGTTTTCTTCTCGAAGGAAGTTTGGTAGAAAAGGAATGGACCTCTCAGAGAGGAAACGTAATTTGCAGGCACTCCGGGATTTAGGAACCCCCCCGTCTTCCTACCACCCGGAAATTCGAGTTTGATGTAATTAGGTGTGGGAAAAGGCACAACCGGACCACTTAAATGTGGTTCCCCCTTCCCCCCCCCCCNCCCCCCCCCCCCCCAGGGGGATGCGACACTAGTTAAAGGACTTGATAAAAGTATTGCCAAAGTGTCCGGGACGTCAAATTCGAAAAAGTTGATGGTAGATTAGAAATAATTCGGAGCAGAGAACGGATGGTATAATTGCCACTTTGAGGTTGATTAATGGAGGAACCGGAGGGGGGTTGAAGTCTTCTTCAGACTTTCCCTGTGGAGTCTGTCAAAGTCACATTAGCACAGTGGGCTTGTTATTCGTTAATTTTTTTTTTCAATATATATGTCGACGTCCCATAGACCACCATAAATGATAGCGCCCCTATTTCTGGATAATCAAGCGTTTCCTGGTGACGTCAACAACACACTATCTCCCCGGTTGATTCATCAACCCATACGCAAAGGGTCCCCTATTCAACCACGACCAATGAGGGTTGGGAAGCACAAAAAAAAAAAAAAAAGTTGTTTTGTGCTGGATCGGGTGTAGAAAATGGCTGGGAAATGAAAAGAGCAAAAAGGATCGATGGAATCGATCCCAGGTCCTAAGAGATGTTTTTCCATCTGGCGTCGCCTTGCTAATGGGCGTGATTAAACGCCTGCTGGTGCCCCTTGTCGCCCTTGGCACCCTCTGAAACAGGAGTGTCCCTCTTCTTTTTATACCCGGAACCATTTTCCGGCCTGATGGTCCCCTGACGCAGCACGTGCAAAAGGATTTCTTTTTTCTTTTTTTCTTTCCATGTCTTTGAGTTTCTTTTTTTGGCGTCTTTTGCACCGGGGGGTGTCCCCGCCTTCAGAGTCGTCAGCGACGGCGACGTCTTTTCTGTCTGCGATCTCCCCCCACTTTTTCCGGAGTTGCGACAAATCCGGAGGGACCCACGCTTTTTTTTTTTTTAGTAAGTAACGTGGGCGGTGCTTTTTTTTTGATCTAAAGTGCTGCAGTAGGCGCGTCATAATTTAGAACACTCTGGTAATGACCTCCTGCTACTTTTGATCATAATGTCGATAATTTACATCATCAATATGTCGATATTAGTGATAATTTATTATATATCGATACAATGTTTTATATTATTAGTAATGTAAAAGTTATCTATATATAATAAATTATCACTAATTATGATTATTATATATAAAAATTATCACTAATTATTATTATTATATATAACAATTATCACTAATTATTATTATATAAAAATTATCACTAATTATTATTATATAAAAATTATCACTAATTATTATTATATAAAAATTATCACTAATAATAATGTTAAAATTATCACTAATAAATTATTAGTGTTTTATTTATTATATATTGATAATTTTAATGTTGACATTAGCGATAATTTATTACAGTTGAATCCGGATATAACAGACTTCAGGGGACCGCGGAAATCGGTCTGTTATAGCCGAATACACAAGCCATATGGGTATGCCGGGACCGCCCTTTCGAGTCTGTTATAGCCGAAAGTCTGTTAGCCTAGGCTGTTATATCCGGATTCAACTGTGTATATGGATAATTTATTATATCGATATTAGTGATAATATATTACATCGATATCAGTGATAATATATTACATCGATATCAGTGATAATTTATTGTGATTATAGTGATTGTTAGCAATAATAATTTTTCGCGATAATTTATAATATCGTGATTATTAGTGACACTGTAATTTATAATATCGATAATTTGTAATTGCGTGATTATTCGCGATAATTTATTATGTCGATATACATAATGTTGCGACCTTGAAAGCGACAAAATGGCGGGGGTCATAAAATAATGATGCAGGCTTTCACTTGCGGGGGGGNGGGGGGGGTGTTGTAAACAGAGTTACGTTACTGTCGCTTTCTACAGCCTAGTAAATGTGTGCTGTCACAACTCTTCTTGCAGGGGACAAACTGGTGGCGCCCGCATTGTTTCAGGTGACGCCAAGAAAAGGGGTGATAAATATCCGGAAGATGGCCTCGTTTTTTTTCCCCCTGGCTCCGTCCTGAGATTGAAAGCGACGTTGCAATATCCGGAAAGTTTTTGACATATAGGGGCTTGGAAATATGGGTGGAAATTGAGTGGGGTTGTTTAAAATAATGAAAGTGTGGAGGTAATGAGATTTTGATTCAATTAGCATTATCGAGGGGGGTTGGAAGGATGAAATATTGAGGCCGTATTTTATGGTTCAAATTATGTCAGTTTTTAACCCTTTTTTCGTAATATAAAAAGCAACATCGCCATCTATAGCGTGTCATGTTTCGGGGCAGTGACCGGGGCTTATTCGTATGCCTGTTGTAGTCTTCCTGTTGGCTTTGGTCACTTCCCGGACGCACTCAATGGACCTGTTTTATAGTTCCGGATAGCCTGCGGGGGGTATACCGGAGTCCCTGTTGTTGCACATGAAGTTTTTTTGGGGGGACCTGGGGAATTGATTTCCTGTGGCAGCATTATTGTGGCGGAATTGTCCGCATTTTAGAGATTATGGGGCGTGCTAATAAAATTTTTGGTGTCATTTCCGGCACGTGGCCCCGTGTGATTAAAGGAAATGGGATTTTCAGTTGTCGCGACTTCATTATTCCACTTTTTTTAAAAAATAAAAAAAAGTCAATGGAACTAGCGTACTTGTGGCGACGGAATGACTTTAAAGTTGGTGTCATATTAGGGATTCATTATGGTGAAACCGGTGATCGATGTTGTGCCTTATATTGGCGATATTGAGATGAGCCGGTAGATGGCGTTGGTGTTCGCCTTGTGCGTATAGTCTCTCCTGGCAGGTTGAGGCTAGCTTGTTTGCAAACAAGCTAGCCTCAACCTGCCAGGAGAGACTATACGTTGTGTGTTCATGATGTGACAGATATTTCCTAGGAAATATCTGTCACATCATGAACACTCACAAAAAAAAATCTGTAATACCCCGCACGTGCAATTTCAAGGCGGATGTGCATTTGCACAAGAGGGTGACACAACACCAAGGCATGACCCGCGCAAGGTCATTCTATGCGGAAATGCCAATTTTGCATGGTCGTCGTCCCCCATTTTGCATTAATTTCAAGTTGAGAGTCGTAACTTTGAGCTTAGAGCAATTCCATCCGTTTCAATTCGGCGAGGCACGTCCGACTTGAAACTGATCGTACTTCTTATATGGTAGTGTAGGCATTTGTTTTATTTTTTAATGGCCGGTTTCACCGAGCTTGGTATATGATAAAACCAGGTTTCTTTAGGAAAATCCCACACAAATAGATAGGGATTTTGAGAAAGAACCCTGGTTTTATCATATACTGAGCTCGGTGAAACCGGCCCTAAAGCGGAACTTGAGTAATATAAAAACCCTTGAGGGAGCGACAATGTCTCGAAGTAACACGTCCGTCAGGCCGGAAATTATTTTTACAAGGAACAAACGGTGGCAGTTTTCCCATCCAGATAGGTATGGAAGCTATTCTTCTACACTCTCAAAAATGTCGGGTTTTTTTGCGCTTTCTTTTTACCGGTGGAAAGTTTCCGGCCCGTTTTTTTTTTTTTTTCGTTAGATGAACAAGGCGGCATTAGTGTGGAATTAACGTCTCTCAGTGTTTTATCTGAGCCATTACCCAAGGATTATCCCGGATTTCTCGGTCGGTAGTCCGGAAACTGTAAAGAGACAGAGACGTAGTAGACAGATCTATTATTGTTGCGGTGTGTCGACCCGTTTTTGTTCTATTCTCGGTATAAGGGATTGGTCAATAATATATATAGGGGGTCATTTGCGTCATTTTAAGAAATGATTTTTAAAGGCAGCTCAAGGCTAGACTGTTTTCTTCAATTGATTGGCAGTGTGTGGTAAGGCTTGATGAAATGCAGAGGATGGTCCGACCTTACAATGTCGTGTTGGCGCATATTTTTCTGAAATGCAGTTTGCACTAGGGGACATTTGCCAAAAGTTGGAGGCTGATAGGAAGTGACAAGAAGGACACTTTTTTTATATTTATAGGTCATGGTTCGTGTATGGAGGCAACCTTCACCTTGTGTTTTTACTGCAGGGCTTATATCCTTCCCTTGGGAAGAAGCAACTGGTTGTTGGATGCCTTTAAGAAGTTGATTAGAGGTCTGGTCACGCGCATACATTTTTTGGGGGGAGAAAGCATGCAAGAAAGGATTGTTATGTGGGAATCTGGGGCTAAATCTCACGCACCTGGAGGCACGCCATGTACAGACCTAAAATTGTGGGGGGACATTGCCAATTAGGGAAGAGCTTCAGAGCAGCTGAAGAGTTCAGCAGCTGCTGGGGTCTGACAACAACAGGGGGGTGTTTATGGCCATTGAGGGGGCGGGAGGACATGGGTTGTGTCTGGGAAAGGTCTGGGGGCGCGTGCCTCAAGGATCAACAAGGGGAACATCTGCCCATGAACAGCAACCATGTACTAAGGAGAAACATCTTAACTTCAAAACTAGTATAAGGGTGAAAGTCGCCTGCACTAATCCCATCGTGGACCAAGGGGGAATAGTGCAGGGCAGGCACGCGACTTTCACCCTTACTAGTTTTGTAGGGTTGGGACAGCAGTGTATACCCCACCTAAGTTCATAAGGCAGCTTCTTGATTTTTTTTTTAAATTAATAAAATTAATAAGAAAAATTCGTTGCAGTTGTGTATGTCATCTTAATGTTTCTTTTTTTGTTACTTGCAGGAGTGGTGCACGAGAACCCCCGCATTGGATCAGATGGCGAGTCAGAGGAGGTGTCTGGAGCCTCCGATGACGTCATTTCCCCTGTCAATGTGAAACTCCGGCCCAAGAGCAGGAGATGGAATGAGGTCAGTGCGGGGCATGTGGCCGTACCGGTCATTTTTGTGTGTGTACGGTACCCTGGAGATATGTGTGGGCAGGGGGACATGGACGTCTGCTCGGTGTTTTGCAATTGGATAGGGAAATCCTATGGAGCGGTGGTAGGCAGAAGAAAATCAAGCTTTCCGGTAGGGTAATTTTGCAGAGTTGAGGACCTTCCGGGGTGAAGGTCAATGTCGAACCGGGGTGTAGGAAAGTTTAAATGAGGATTAATTTTGGGGAGGATATGGCAGAGGGGGTAACGAATAATTTCCTGGGTTTCAGGTGATTTTCAGCAGTGTGTCATTGGCCATATGGCAGAGTGTGTAATGGGAGAGAGTGCTTTAGTGCCATACAACGAGGCTGTTGCGTCAAATTTTGCTGGGCTCATCCAGACGTTAATGGCACTGCTAACTCCACGGAGTACACAAAAGTTGCAATTGGGTCAGGGTTGCCGCTTTCATTATAAAAATGCCCGTGTGAGGAAACTTGCACTGGCCTTTTTTAAATTGCAAATTACCACGTCATTATCCGACGCTAATTTGGCCTGCGATTATGATGGGTACTGTCTTGCATGGCAACCATTAATTTAGAAAAGTAATTACAGGGTGCTCATTGCTGTGCATGTTTCAGGACATCAACAAGCGCCTCTCCCTGCCTGCAGATCTGCATCTTCCCGAGTCTTTTGTTGCCAAACAAACTGTAAGTCCAACTCTAGAGGGACCACTCACTAGAGCCACCAGGAGACAGTCGCTGTCCGAGATTGGGTTCGGACGCATGGAAACGTACACCAAGCTGCACAAGCTGGGAGAGGTATGTTTTAAGATCACGCCACCATTTCCATCCTATCTAACGACATTATGCTTGGCAGGGTACGTACGCAACCGTCTTCAAAGGCAAATCTCGACTGACAGACAACCTAGTAGCTTTAAAGGAAATTAGGCTAGAGCACGAAGAAGGTGCACCTTGTACAGCAATTAGAGAAGTTTCCCTCCTGAAGGAGCTTAGGCATGCCAACATAGGTAAGTGCTAACGTTGAATGAAACGAAGGTGATTATGTCAATAATTGGATCAGAGGACGAAGGGCACATCTCATCCTATCTTTGAAGTGGGCTTTGTACATTTCAAATGCTACAACTGGTGGAATTAAATTGAAAATGTGCACTTGCAAAAAAATTATGCAATATGAAAAGTGGATGTTGGTGTACACTCTTTATGCTTGATGATTATATCACCAGACTTTTCCTGCAACTGCATGCGGAGCAGCATTTGAACACATCAATTGTCGCCTCAGGGCAAATGAATATTTACACAAGTGTGTCCCATTTGCAGTTACCCTCCACGACATAGTCCACACCGAAAAGTCTTTAACACTGGTGTTTGAGTACTTGGAGAAGGACCTGAAGCAGTATATGGATGACTGCGGGAACATCCTGAGCATGAACAACGTGAAGGTAAAGAAAGCGCAAAAAGCTGCCTGCATGTGAAGCAAGCAGTGTGCAGTGCAACTCAATCCCTTTGATATTGCAGTTGTTCCTCTTTCAACTCCTGCGAGGCTTGGCCTACTGCCATAGAAGGCGTATACTGCACAGGGACTTGAAGCCTCAGAACCTTCTGATCAATGACAAAGGGGAACTAAAGGTGAAACATTTGTCCCCACCTACCCAATTGTTTGTTATTTGAAGGGCAGCAGTTTTCAATGTGTACCTTTTACAGTTGGCGGACTTTGGACTGGCACGTGCCAAGTCAGTTCCGACCAAGACCTACTCCAATGAGGTTGTGACCCTGTGGTACCGGCCACCTGACGTACTGTTGGGCTCGACAGAGTACTCAACCCAGATCGACATGTGGTCAGTGTTGCAAATGATTAAAGAATCATCAGGGTTGCTGCATTGTGTTGCTAAACGCATTTTTATCCTCAGGGGCGTGGGTTGCATATTCTACGAGATGGCCTGTGGACGACCATTGTTCCCAGGCTCCACAGTAGAGGATGAGCTGCATCTGATCTTCAAGACCTTGGGCACGCCGGCTGACAACACCTGGCCGGGGATCTCCACCAACGAGGAGTACCTAGCCTACAAGCTGCCCGCTTATCAGCCAGAGCCGCTTGTCAACCAGGCGCCCAGGCTAGATGGCGACGGCTTGGATTTGCTCACCAAGTTCCTTATTGTAAGTGACTAAAGCCTGGCTTATTTATAGCCACCACAGAAGGCCTAATACTTCCCACAAAAACGTGTAAAGTAGATTGAAGTCTATGAGCTGTGAAATAAGAGGATATTATGCCGCAGCTTAACGTCACGTAATGGAAGGTCGATATGACGAATTTTCTTGCATGTAGGATGAAATTGGACATGGGCAGTGGTAAACTTCTGCACCTTGACTTTTGATAATTTCCTTGTCATTTCAACTCATATGTGGCGTGACTTTCACACAGATATAGTGTGACCTTGCACATGCAATGGAGGAAAATCCTGCATTATAGCTTCCCCACGTGTTATCTAGCCCATATGTTAAAGTCGGACTAATTTGAATGTTGTGGCCTTGTTATTCGAACTGTAAAATCATTTATGTAATACACATCTGTATTGTACGTTAGATGTGTACATATGTGCCTTTTAATGGTACCTGGAGGGTGGGGTGAAGGGGCTGGTAGCGCAGGTGCAGTTTCTGTTAGATGTTATTGTGCTGAAGAGAGATGCTGTAAGAAATAACAAAATGGTCATTAGACTAATGTAATTTTAAAACTACGAGGAATGGAATGACAGCTTAGGTTGGAATTGGATTGGAAACTACAGCTGCTTTTACTTTCAGTATGAAGCCAAAAAGAGGATCTCAGCGTTTGATGCCATGAAGCACCCGTACTTCAGGTCTCTGGGGCCCAATGTCTACAAATTGCCCGACAGTAAGTGCCGTCTTCTTTGATCTTCCCCTGGCCCAGATTTTTAGACTCAGATCTGCAGTTCTTGCTCCTCATATACATTTTTGAAACATACAGTTTGGATTACTATTTTTTTTAAAGCTGTACATTAAGGTTGCTTGCTATGGCTTTTTTTTTGCTTGTGATTTGCTTGTGATCTTGCTTAGTGTCCGGACCACTTTTGTGTGTTACTTCGATAGCCTTGTATTCCCATTCCATTAACATGCTTCAATATATTTGTATTTTCATTGCGGTTATTGACACATTGCTATCAAAAGCACCTGAGAGAGAGTTTCTTGCTTGTTGGAACATTCTCATGTAACTATTTATACTGTTGAGAAGTCATCTGAACAATGCAATCAAAAACAAACATTCTGAATAACTGGCTTTGTTTCCACTAATGGTCGAGGTCAGTAGGCGATCACTTCTCCCATCAGACTGTGAAACGCATTGTATGCATATTTTGTTGAAATTGAATTATGAATGCAGTTGAGAAGTGATTCACTTTTGTGTATTTTCACAATCTTTCTCAAGCAAGTTGCTCATGCAATATAGCCAGATGCCGAGATGGAAGTAATTGTTTCTTTTCAAGTTGATGAACCAGTTGAGCAGCAAGTCTGAAAATCTGGTTTGGATATTGTATGTGTTGAAGATGGGTTGTTCTGACTTGTTCTTCTTCTGAAACAGCGGTTTCCATATTCACCCTCCCTGGAGTGATGCTCAGCAAGGACCCCGGGTACCGATCGTCCAGCTTCCCCAACCAGGGCCCCGGTCGCAGTAGACGGCAGAGCATGCTCTTGTGAGAGGCAGCCGTCAAATGCAAGACCATCTGAATTCTGCATGTGTGCATGTGTGTTTAAAAAGTGGAGAGAGCGTGAGAGGGAGAGAATGCGCGTGTGTGGGATCATTCTAGCCATTTTCCGGAAAAACAAAGTATTAGTGCTCCCAGCTCTGGATTCCTTCTGCCAATCTGGACTTGGAACTACTGGATCTTCCTCGCGATTTTGTTTCCCTGACTCGAGTGTTGCTCTGCTGGGCAGGACACCTCCCGTGTGTTTTTATTCTGTTTCATATGTGTGGAAACGCTCGTTAGGTTTCCCTCCAGGAATTATGTGATACACACATTTCTACACTGCATGAACATAAGTGAACTAGCAAGCAACGCCCTTGTCTTCAATTTATCACGACTATATAATATACGAGATATAAATGACTATATTTTTTATGTATGTATACGAGTCTGTTTTAACTGTTGAGCAACTGGTGTCACTCGTTGCCCAACCTTTAATGGCCAAGGAGGAATTCTACTGTTTCTGACGAGCTATTGGTGCCGAAAAGGAGAAGAAAAAAAAAGGAGAAGAAAAAAAATAATAATTGGAAATGTATAACTGTGCTTATGTGCATGTAATAGCCATAAGTACTTCCCTAGGTAATTAGTGATAAGCCTTTTTATCTGTGAGGTGTTCAACATATACCAGTTGTCTCAAAGGTATTTTGAAGGAATGTTTGTGTCCAGAATTCCAAAAAAGCACGAGAAGTGACGCAGGTTACGTGTGTTTCTCGAGGTGTAAATTGTCAGAAGAAGAATTTGTAATCAAATTTGCTGATTGGTTCAGTTGCAGTTAGCTTTGTAGAAGAGTTGGAGCATGCAGTATGAATTTATAGCAGTGAACCAATGAGCACTCACCTATGGAACGCATCTAATAGGCGTTACTTCCACGTGTCTGATCTTCTTGCCATTGTAATTTATTCAAGAGACTTGCAGGACAACTGAAGTAGAATAATGTCTGACCTCCAGCTGGTGTGATTCTTTTGCCCTCGTAAGCTTTACATGCAGCTCAGTTAAGGAGACATTGGACTGTTTATTTCCTTCCGTACACCAAGATATTTTTGATAAGTTTTTTGACGTGCAGCATTGTTCCTTTCCTTTGTAATGTTTTGCATTTACCAAGTCTGTCCACTGTGTCCAAGTGTTGGAATTGAACAAAAGAAGAAGAAAAAAAAAAAAAACCCCTACACATATCACGCGAGAGGGAGGACGATTGTTGTATGTTTGCCTACCACTAGTTTTGCGGAAACCACGAGTTACGCTCAGTTCGTTTTTCTTCCTTCTAATTGAACCAGCCAAATATTGAATGGGATCCTAAATCTTTTCTGCAGTGGTAGATGTCACTGGACTTTGATGTTTCATTCCCTGTACTTCGTTGTGTGCGAGTTTAGGCAGTCAAAAAAAAAAAAAAAAAAAAAAAAAAAAGGGCAGAAAGGTGTGAGTAATACCCAGCAGTGTGACCAATGGGCTGTGAAGAGGAAGAGCTATTTTTGTTGTTGGCAGGAGCGCAAAGCATTCCGGGTGTGCAGGTGGCTAAGCGACGTCGGAAGTGTTTCGGAAAGAATGGGACTTGTTAGCAATTATTGCCCCCCCTCCCGTGTGAGTTGACCAGTTGTAATGTTACCCTCCCTTCCCTCCCACATAATGTGACACTTGATTTTCAAGGGAATTGTAGTCGTTCACCCGGTTTGTCCATGTCCATTTGTGAAGCGCAGTACATGATTGGGTCATGGCTGCTACTGTAATTGAAATATTTATACTAACTTGGGCAGTGTTTCGGTGGAGCACTCATACCCTTCATTGGGCCCGCCCATTTAAAAATTCTGCTCAGATTCAGTCCTCTCAAATAAAGACTGTCTGAAGAAGTTCGTTGATGAGTTCTTATTACCTGGGCATACCCGTAATGCTCGTACCCTTCATGCTGTGGAGTAGAAAAGGCATGCAGAGATTCTTGCTCTACATAAAACCTGTCATGCAGTTGCGTCGCAGGTAAATGGTCATCGATTGCTGCCACCACTCAATTGCTGCCAATCACATAAAAGTTACATCAGATTGAGGATTTATTGGATGGTAAGTACGTTCTGGTTAAATGTAACGTTATTATCGGTAGTGAAGCCTGAGTGATAAATTGCTGTGGCAAATGGCACTTGCACATCAGAAGGCCACCTTCTGATGTGCAAATGGCACTGCATGATGCAAGTGATAGCACGTGCATCATTAAGAGAGATGGAGCGGCCAGTTTCGCAAGTATTAATTGCAGGTAATGTTTTTGAACCAGCTTCTGTGGTGGAGTTCGATCCTGGATAAGAAGACTCTTAAGGTGGAAATGAAGCGACTTGCTAATCAAATGAGAGTCTAGAATTGGAATGTTAATAAGAAGGGCTAAAATCAGGGAAACATACGCAACCGATG
>KZ538218.1:47393-100946 GCA_000934665.2 Catajapyx aquilonaris | reverse complement strand
CAAAGACTTTCAGGGGTAATAGAGGGGACCAAGACAAGTATTTTTGACATAGGAACCCGTGTCCGGAAACGCCATCTAGAGGGGGTTCATAGACGAGGAACGGGTGCGCTCAGACACTTCATGCGGGAGGCGCTAGGCGAGCAGACTACTTTGTTGATAGGTGGTGCTCGGATAGTAAACACCAATGCGATGTCCCATAACCTGGCAACAGCAGAGCCATCTAGCAACTAAAGTTCACCTCCTAGGAGACGCGCGGATAGTCAGCAGCGGTTCAGTTGTTGCCAGGTTATGGCGTATCGTGTTGTTGTTTACTTACAATGACGGGATACGCCATAACCTGGCAACAACTGCGCGCCACATATCAACAAAACAGTCCGCTCTCCTAGCGCCTCTCGCCTGACGCGTCTGAGCGCACCCGTTCCTTGTCTATGAACCCCCTCTAGATGGCGTTTCCGGACACGGGTTCCTATGTCAAAAATACTTGTATTGGTCCCCTCTATTACCCCTGAAAGTCTTTGCAGAGTTACAATAGACACCCTGTATGTATGTATATATACGTATATATATCATTGTTTTTCTTTGTTTAACAAAGAATGACCGGTTCTAAAACAAAATAATATCTAAATCCTGTACATACAGTGAAACCTGTCCATGTTGGACACTGACGATTCCAAGGAAAATTGTCCAACATTATAGGATTCCAATCTCTCGGGTTTCATATAGTGCAACTGTAATGCATGTTTTCTTATTTTCGGTACAGCACAGCACAGTGTACATGCATTTCTGAAACTGGCATACTTTTTCTCTCATAAATCGGTAACAAGTGTCTGGTTTAATCAGAGAAATTTCAATTTTCTATTGGGCAGCAAAAATGTCATCAATTAACCAGAACCAGAACCCAGTTATCCCGTCTAATTGCGGTGGAAAAAGAAGTCAGGAACAGGAGAAGATGGAAGGGGAGGAAAGAGTAAAGACGATGCGAATTAATGTACTGCATTAGTAGCGATTTAGTAGCCTAAATTGCAAATAAATGCGGGAATTGATAGGCTGCATGGTCTAATTTTTGGCGGCGTCAGTCCAGAAATTTAACGGGAATTAACTACTTTTAATAGTTCGGTGCACCCCAAATATTAAGTTCGCGACGCCATATTTGGGGTCGCGAGGGAGGGTAACAAATTATTTTCACAAAATAATTCCATATCTGTTGCCGAAATTATGCCCATATGATAAGTTACAGAACATTCCAGATACAATAGTTATAAATGATTTTCATTTCCCTTTTTACCTGTCTTTTCATGCTGAGGGGATCAAAATGTGCACATCTGGGGTGTCGCTAATTTTACGAGACGGTTTTTTGGGGTCGTCAACGAAAAAGATCGGGAAGCACTGATTAGTTATTATTCGTCGACGGAAGTAATGACCAGACTCTGACACTGAAATCGACTAATTTTTTTCACCACAAATAGACAAGGTACCTAAGTTTTCTTGTCTTAATTACAATTAAACGATCATAATATAGCACTATTATAAAGCCAGAGGCCGAACTGAAAATGTCGGCACCTTCGATTTAATTCCCCAAAAATTCTTCAACAATTCTCTCAGGGCCAGCCAGATCTATTGTTATTTGTTACTCCAACCCCCCTAATCAATGATCACATTCGTATATAGTATACGGTATAGTATTTATAGTACTGACGTCACAAGCCTATCGTTAATAGTAGTTGCATTGCCCCACACTGCCGAATGCCTGCAGTCTGAACACAGCACAATCCGTAAATGCATTTAGTTTCCCTCTATTGCCACATACGGGTAGGTTGAAAAGGTTCCACAAGTAGAGGCCCAAACTGCCTAACCGGTTATAATTGTTCTGTACGCTCATTTTAAAAAAAATTGATAATAATCATAATCAACAAAATCATCATTAAATATGTGGTGCATCCACTATATGTAATCTAAGGAGGGTCATACAGCTCTGTGATTGCGCCGCACAGTGGTGCCCCGACCCCGTTTTCATGGACATAAGTCGATTTTTTTATATGTATATTTTATTTTTTACGTTACCCCGTGATAAGGCTTAGCCTTTTTAGGGGGGTGGGATACCACAATTTTCTCTCCGTTTAACTTCATACACCGGTGCAAGGAGTCTAGGATGTATAGGGTAGGGGTAGGGATTTTTGGGGAGGGAACATAGGTGCAAGTGCAATGTCGGTAAAGGGGTCATGTGCTGTCCCCCAGGAGGTTAGGTTGCCAGACACCTCCTTGGTGCAGGTCAGAGACCCTCCTGACGCAGGTGAAAGGAAAGTTCCCCAGGCGGGGATCGAACCTGGGGCCTTTCACTCAGCAAGCCGTGACGTTATACCATCTCGGCCACCACACCTCCCCACATAAGTCGAAATTACAGAATTAGTTATATTCATCTTCCTAATTAGAAATAGAATAGTCCAAAGCATTTGAAACCGGTGTACTGTATGTTAAATTTTAGAACCGGAAAATGCGCAGGTGCAGCTCGTCAAAATAGAGGGAAATTCAAATGCGTACTTTTCAAGTTTTTCTCAACAATTTTTGGGCGTCTCTGGCTCTTTCAAACATGCTTGTCCTGGAGTTATTTAACTATTATAATGTACCTAGGTTTGTGTACAGTACTATGTGATTTGATGGTTCGTGATAGACTGATATACGTCAGTCACTTACTGGGACGTCAGAGAGTGTACGTGTCAAAAAAATCTTTTCTCGGGAGATAATGAGAGCTATAACCCATCCCTAATAATCCCTCATTACCGGACCTAGCATGTGCGCTAGACTCTCTTCTACAGAGGCATGAAGAGATCACGTGCGCTTAGCAGCGCTTTCAGATTTTAGGCTGAAAAATTGTTGACCTCTTGACCCTACCATGCCCTTGCACCGCCCGCCCGGCTTACAACTACAGTACATTGCCGCATGAAATACGCTAATTACACGCTTTATATTAGATTCACTATGAGTGTTGTCTGTGACCGGATTGTTGTGTGTGTTCGCGCCTGTGCGAGTTCGCCTGCTCCCCCATCTATCGGTAGGGGTCATTTCCCGCCTTCCCACACCATCTAGCGGTTGGTATTCACATTAGGGGTGACTTTGCAACATCAACACCAGATGGCGGAAGTAGTAACGTGAGTTTATCACATCGCTACTTCTACCTCATCATCAGGAGCAGCCCGGCGTTATCAGCCAGGGTTGTGAACCGAACCGAACCCTTGCTCCGTGAACCCGATAACAGCGAACCCGCTCCGGAGCAGTAGAGCCGGAGTCCGGAGCGAGCGTCGGAACGGGGTTCGGGTTCAAGCCGGTTCAGGGGAAGAGTGGAGTGAAGGGCGGAGCTGGTTCGGAGCGAACGGCTCCGGAGTTGAACCCGGTTCAGGAGCGGGGTTCGGAGCGGTTCAAAGCTTGGTTAGGTACAACATACCAACCCAACAGGGGGAAAGGGCAGCAAAACCGCTGGATTTACTCCAGAGTATGCATCATGTTTTCATGGTGGGAGAATGACATTTCCAAGCACCCGCGATACAGGGTGTACCGTAAATGTCATTGGTGGGCGGACACACAGAAAGACAGACAGTTGACGGGGGTACTGGCAGGTGTTTTCCCTTCATTCATTTCTTCCCGGGCAACGCCGGGTGCCGCAGCTAGTTTAAAAAAAAGAATATTTAAAGTGGATATTTTGAGAAAATAGTTTTTGAAGTTTGAATCAGGGGCGGATCCAGACTTTCGATTTGGAAGGGGTCATACCGTCAAGGTCCTGTCGGACCGTTCTGTACCATACCATAGACTTGGTGGCGTTTACGAGGCGGGGCGGGGGCATAAGTCGAAAAGGGCGGGGAGCAAAAGCGCCGCAGGCGAAAATTTTTGGGGGGTTCAAGGTCACACGAGCTTAGGTGAATGTAGGAGATTCGAATGGGTGTGTACAGTATTTGATGAAATTGGTAGCACTTTTCCCCAAAAATCATCCTAATTTGCAGATAAAAATTTAGAAAATATTTCTCTTTCCATGGTTTGGGGGGGGGGGGGTCATGACCCCCGTGACCCCCCCCCCCCTTGGATCCGCCCCTGGTTTGAATGTTTTTTAAAAGAAAGAATTACCACTTCTCAAAAATTTGTATCTCACTTATCACAAATAGACACTAGGTTTTGGGGTTATTTATCATACGTAGCGCAGGTAATTCTTGGTAATAGCCTACCACAAAATTAAAATTAAAAATGTAAAATGGCTTATTTGAGAATTTTTGGGGGGAAATCTGCTGGTTTTTGCATAAAAACAAAAGTTACAGCCTTTTGAGAAAATGTGTCTCACAAAAAATATATACTGGGTTTTGATTAATTTTTTGGGGACCGGTCATTCTTTCTGTAAAACGGATTTGGTAAGAAAGGGATTGCAAGGCAGAGTAAAGGAAATGAGAGGATAGGTGCCTAAAACTCAAATGAATTGTTCAAATCTGCTTCAAATTAACATAATAACCAAAGAAAATAACACTATAGAGAATGTCAAAAACAATAAGGTGACCAATACTGGTAAGTACTACACCAAATGAAAACTCCGCTCCAAGATGAGCACTGCCAATAAATTAGACATCAACATACTTTCAAATAGGTAAATCAAACTAATCCCTTTTTTCCAATCGACCAAAATTCACACATCCATACCGGTATATCATAATGCCGGTAGTGTAACTGTACAAAGTTATACTCATCTGAGGTGTGTCTCGGCTGACCAAAGTGGAAGGAAATACCTTCTCAGGGCAGGTCGCAAAAATGGCACGCAAGAATGTAACTAGCACTTCCTGCAAAAAATACAAAATTAGTACCGTATATTATCTCACAAGGACAGACGACTTAGGAAGATACTTATGCCCTCGCTGGCTATTCCGAATACGTGGTCGTAACACTCATAATATGACCTCGTCCCCTTCGTGGTACCAACAACCAGTATTGTAACAATCGGAACCAGGCACATGTACTGCACACATACGCAGTGAAAAGAGCATAAAAAATCTATAGGAGACAACCGCTTCCAAGGTCGGCTCCCAATAAGCTTCTCTTTTTGAAGACGGAAAACTTGGGTGGTCACCACTAAATGAAAGGAAGGAAAAATGGAACCAAAATGATAAGCATGTCGAAAAGATACGAAATTCGGAGAGTATTTGATGGTTTCTGGAAAAAGTACCATATAATCTCTTCAGAGGAATAGCAGCAGGTCCAAAAAGTAGCTGGGCATTCTTGCGAAAATAAGGAATGCTGAAAAGTATATAATTAATTACTTGACTAGGATCAATAACATGGCAAAAACGGTCCATTCTAGCTAATAAAGACTAGTTGGATAGCCCAATTTAGTAATTTAGCCGCAGCATGATGGATATCATACTCAGCATTTATCTACCTTAATTATCTAAAGCGAAAGATAGGCCAGATATCAACTTTTGATACCATAAATGACATTCTCTGGGCCAATCACAAACCACCTTTCTGTGTCTATAGCTTTTCTGTTCTTCCACATGCAAAAAAAAAAAAAATATTAGTATGACCCGCTTATGATTGGAACTAGCTATTATGTGTACAGCAACAAGAGCTTTTCGGCTGGCCAGATTTCCTAATTAGAAAATAATAGTTTCCTAGAAAAATTAGGAGGAAAAATTATTTTTTCCATATGGGATAATGCAAACTTCAAACCCACCTAACTCAAAATTATTCAAATGCAACTTTGTACATTTTACATTTCAGATCTTCATAATTATGTTAACATCTCTATTATAATACTGTTACCAAAAAGTAATATCTCTTCATATACAGGGTGTTTATTGTAACTCTGCAAAGACTTGCAGGGGTGATAGAGGGGACCAAGACAAACATTTTTGACATAGGAAACCATGTCCGGAAACGCCATCTAGAGGGGGTTCATAGACAAGGAACGGGTGCGCTCAGACGCGTCACGCGAGAGGCGCTAGTAGATCGGACTGTTTTGTTGATAGATGGCACGCAGGTGTTGCCAGGTTAGGGGGTATCGTGTCGTTGTAAGTAAACAACAACGCGATACGCCATAACCTGGCAACAACAGAACCGCTGTTGATTATCTGCGCGTCTCCTAGCTAGGAGGCGGACTTTAGTTGCTAGATGGCTCTGTTGTTGCCACGTTATGGCACATCGCATCGTTGGTTACTATCCGAGTGCCATCTATCAACAAAACAATCCGCTCACCTAGCACCTCTCGCGTGACGCGTCTGAGCGCACCCGTTCCTTGTCTATGAACCCCCTCTAGATGGCGTTTCCGGACATGGTTTCCTATGTCAAAAATGTTTGTCTTGGTCCCCTCTATTACCCCTGCAAGTCTTTGCAGAGTTACAATAAACACCCTGTATATACCCTCGCCTTTTACAGGGGCGGATCCAGAGAGGACTTATGGGGGAGGGACTATTTTGAAGAAAAAAAAAGAAGGTCGTTTTCAAAACGCACAACGTGTTCTGAACTATATTTAAAATGCCAAAACGCGAATTTATTTAGTGTTGGGACTAGGGTTGTAACATCCGGGGCTTTTTTCGGGTTTTTCAGAGCAAAATTCGGTTGCTTTCCGGTTTTTTCCCCGAAGACCCGGAATATTTTATGAAAACTCAGCACATTTTATTTACGCTCCAAATATTTTATATAGAAAATAATGAGATGAAATATGTCGCATAAAATATTTCATTTTCTACGATGTAAGTTACAGTATGGCGACTTCAGTGTACAAAAATGGAAAAACTCATCAAGTTTCTGGACATCACTATCACCAATCACTAATGCTTGTGCTGCAGGGTCTTTTAAATCAGTTTTCAAATTACTTCGACCATCAAAATTAATTTTTCATGTAATGTTTAATATGGAGTTTGACTACCAGTTGTACTATGGGGCTCAACGTGGGGCCTGTGCGAAGGGTTGCTTCAAGACCAGGATAAAGTGGCCAAAACCATTTGAGCTCCATAGTACGTACAGTACTATAACAATATTATCCGACGCACGAATTTTTCTGATATTCCCAAATAGTCTGTTGGGTAGTTTTCCAGTTGTAATTATCTGGGATTTGCTGCCTGGTTTCAGCATTTTCCTCTAAAGCAAATACTGTACTTGGTAAATGCCAATAAACTGGATAGATAAAATGTTTGCACGACTAAATTTTAAGCATGTTGATGAAAGGAAACCAAGAAGCAAGCCAACCAGTTGAAATAGCCAACCTTTTTTTGGTGATGAAAGTCACTATATGATTTGGCATGACAACACTGATACTAAGGCAGAGGTAAAAAAAAATATATGAAATATCAATAGGGTACATTATTTTCAATATGTGACATAGAATCATCCAAGTGCAGGCGCTTTTCATAAAACACTTAGGGTTGGCTTTTTAGCCAGTTAAAAATATCAAAGTAGGCCCTATCTCAAAAGATTCTACCAAATCACTGCAATATGGAATCTTTTTGTCCTAGACATTTACAAACTACTCCCACTGAAAACACTGTTATGAAGTGATTGGTTCCTGGAGTCCTTCGGGGAATTCTCCACAAAGAAGGGAGAATCAAATGAAGTGTGGTTCGTTCTCTTCAATTTATTTGAGGGATGTGGTGGAAAAATGTGATAACCCACATAAGTGTAATTTTTCAGGAGAGCGAATTGAAGTTTGCATTCTCTTAACAAATCATAGGGAATGCGGGTTTTGATCTAGTCCGTGTTGCAGTATCGTGCATGATACGTGAACTTGGAGAGGTATAACAAACTGTTTGTCATGTCTTTTACATAGTTGTTGCTATAGGTGTTTGGGTCAAAAATGAGTATTATCACCTTTTTCCACCACACCTCTCATATTTTATGGTATTAATATTAATAATTTGACATTTCCGAACAGTGGGATATAATACGAATTGTATAGTGTGCATAAAAAGCCAATAAAAGTGTGAAAAAATTTAATCTGTTTGGAGAAAACCCCATTTTTGGCAAAGAAAACTATTTTTCCCGGGGGAATAAACCTGATTTTTTTCCGGCAGTCAAAATTTCCGGCAGTTTTTTACAACACTAGTTGGGACTAGTTAGGGAAATGAAAATAATTTGTTGTTTGGCAAATTATTGAAAAGAAGGGCAGATATGAACTTTTGCGCCGTTCGTTTGAAATCGGAGTCATGGGCTCATTGCCCCCCCCCCCCNCCCCCCCCCCGTGGATGCGCCCCTGCTTTTAGCTAAAAGATTGGCAAAGTTTCTCAGAGGATAAGCTCATCAAGTAGGCTATAATAAACAATATTATCAGTATCATCGGGCACAATATTGCAAGGATTTTCTTACTTGTCCTTATTATATAATAGTGTGATTTTAGCATGTCAAGTTAAAATATCCCAGCAACATAAACTACAGTAGACTATGTCACCATACCCAGGTAGCACAAAAAGTTGGGCCAATATTGGACGAATATTGGCCCAATATATTGAATCTTGGGCAATATATGGCCTATCTAGCCAGTCTGAAGCCAATATTGGGCCGATATTGGCAGCAGATCTATTGCCATTCAAACTCCCCAAGTAGCACAAAAAGTCGGCCCACAATGTCGGGCCGATGTCGCGTGAAGGTGTCGGCCGACTTAGCCAGTCTGTGGCCAGTCTTGGCAGAATGTAGGGAGCCGACCTATCCCCGTGCTAATTCCTGCGAAGGCAGATAATAACGGTAGCAGCTTATTCATGCGTGACGTCACGAGTTGTGTCCAGGGTCCCCTACATGGTTGCCTCCCCCACCCTAACCCGGGTATTGTCTTCACGTAGTCCTTATGCAATCTAGCTCCAATATGGCCGCCCCATGCTGCAGGATAGGGAATTGGCAAGCGATTCGTTTTTGTTTTTTTTCACTGCATGTAGCTCCTATGTGAATTAGCTCCAATATGGCGGATAGACAATACCCTGTCTAGGTGGGGGAGGCACTCATGTAGGTGACCCTGGTTGTGTCTAGTCAGGCGTAAGGACGAGTACGTGGAACTGGTGATCTCTGCTCCGTCTCCGCCCTTGGTCTACAGGCCTTCATCAACCCGGGGCTCACCCTCGCCGCTGCCCCTGGCAGCTCTCATGCACAGCTGGTGAGTAAAAGGTTCAGGGCTGGGCTGCACGTTTTCGAAAGGCGATGGTTGTAATCTGGCAGCCCGCTAGGACTAGCTAGTTGTTGCATAATGCCGGCCTTTTTTCTTTCTTTTCCCCTCTACCTCTCCCTACTTCGCTTCGTGCTTGCATTTCTGCAATTATTGTTGCAATAATATTTGCATATTCAACTTCATTATGATCATTTTCAAGCGACACATTGAATTAGGGTTGGTTTTTAATCCAGGGTTTTAGGGTAATAAAAAGGTGTAATGAAATGATGAAAGAGACCTTGCTTGTGTCTATTATAAGTAGCATGTGCACATCTGACATATCATATGAAATGCATTCAACATGTGAGGTACCGGTATTTTGCAAAATATACAAAGAGCAGTACAAAGTCACCTCCAAGAAATTCTACTCGTATTAGACTCGATTATGCATCTGGTTCCGCCTTCTTGGAGTGAGTTTAGCAGAACCTGCCAAGAATACTACATGTATAAAATCATTACAAGGGCTGGGAGAGAAGGAAGAAAAAAACGAAACAGATTTTTTTTTGCCTCTTTTTTAAGTTCACAAAAATCTTTATTTCATACATCATAGGACAAATTGTTACATAATGCAAACAATGTCATTGGAAGTTGCATATATTTTCCCATCTTTCGCAGGGTTATCATGAATGCATATAGTAATAATATTATCAGCAGTAGATGAGAATGGAGCAGAAGACAATAAAGGGTGGGTGTCTTCGGAGAGGGAAAAATATTTGTAGGTAAGGAATGGAGTGGTAGGTGAGGAATAAGTGGAATTTTGAGGTAGGTAGGTTAGGTCAGGAGACATCAGGAAAAAAGGAGGGTGGGTGGGGCAGGTAGAACAAGACAGGATTATATGGAAAGGAAGTGGAGAGGTAAGTGGAGAGGAGAGGAGTAAGGATGGGATGGGATGGGATGGGATGGGATGGGATGGGATGGGTGTCGCAGAGATGTGGAGCAACGGAAGAAACCAACCGGCCCACAGAAGGGCAACCTTCTATTGCAAGGGAAAACGAGGAAGGAACTAAAAGGGTTTCGTTGTTTGCTCCTGCCTTAAAATGTACATCCATATACAAAATTATACATTTTCCTGTATAAAAAATTAAAATTTTGACGGAATACACTTTGTTCATTGTGTTGACTTTGTATCCTTTACACTGGCCTAACAAAACTTCGTTTTTTTGAAGTTTTCGTACAACAATGGAAGCACAATTCATTGTTGGCACAATTTTTCCAAGTCTTCCTGAATAGGAACAATGAAACAATGGGAAAAGAAGCCGATTGTGGCGGCTTCTCGCGGGGCTTAGGATCACATGCAACTTCGCCTTAGCCTACGCCGACATGGAAGAGAGAAAATGGACACAGGAAGAGACGAGGAAACTTGCATATGTACAGACTAACGGAAGGAATTGTGCAGCAGCCACAGACAGCGAGGTTGGAGGGAAGGGGCGTCTGGGGGGGGAGTCATGGCCTGATCTGCAGGCCCCCCTCGAGTATTGTCCTTGTCATTTGCGGCTACAAACTAGGTGAGGGGGGCCTAGGGCGGGCCACGTGTCCCCCCCGCTACCCACCGCCTCCAATTGGAATGCTGAGAAGAGAGGAGGAGAGGAGGAGGTGAGGAGGAGAGGTCAAGGATGAGGTCAGCCTTTGAGGCCCACGAAGGTCAGTAGTTTTTCTCTGGTGGTTGTGTGAGTGTGTGTGTTATGTACGTGTGTAGGTCGCATGTATGCGTGTATGAATGTATGTACGCATGTTCACTGGAGGAGGGACTTGTTATAAGGAGCCCATCTGAATAGAAGTGGTATCAGGGAGGTGCTTTGGAGAACAAGTGGAGGAGGAGAGGATGTGATGCGGCGCCGCCAACCGAGACTATCAAAAATAACACCTCTTCTTCCTCTAGCAAGGGGAGTGGTGACTGACTTGACGATTCACGGCCTGGCCTGACTAGTGGCTGATTGCAACGTGTTTTGGGCTCCGAGGTGGAAGACGCGTTGTCGTATGGCACATTGGGGTTGCTTCGTTCGCCCGTTCCTCACAAACATCCAAAACATGTGGACTGCATAATGAGTATTGTACAGGTACCATTCACTTGTCTACGCACTACAAAATTCAAATAGGATGAAAATAGGTACAGCATTATTATTATTATTATTAATTATTATTATTATTATTATTAATTTCATAATTCATCTATTCTTATGGTCTAAAAAAGTGCCCTGGGATTGGAAGTATAATGGCACGCGGACTAAAAGAGCGCGGAGCCGAGCCATCCACATCAAGAGAATGAGAGAGAAAGATGGGAGATGGAGAGAGTAATGCAAGATGGAGACAGTGAGAGAGATAGAGACAGAGAGGGAGACAGACAGAGCGAGAAATATAAAGTCTAAGACAGAGGAGGAGGTGATGGAGAAGGAGGAGCAGGACAAGGGAAAGAAAAAAAGGAGGAAGAAGAATAAAGACTACCGGTACTACTCCCTGTATGGCTTGCAATAGGAGTATCGGTGATTCATGTGTTGCGAGTAGGAGCCTGAGTGGGAGAAGCGCTTCAGGCACTTGGAGCATTGAAACGGTTTCTCTCCAGAGTGCAGCCGTTTGTGCTCGGTCAGATGGTGCTTGTGCTTGAACGCTTTGCTGCAGACATCGCACTTGTGTGGTCGCAGGCCTACAGGAAAGAAGGAAGTTTCTGCTAGCCTTCAGTGCATTTGGGAGCCTTGGATACCACTAACGTCACCTGCTGCTGGCTCACCCGAGTGCTCGTATTTATGCCTGGCCAACGAGCTCTGTTTGGAGAAGGTCTTGTCGCATTGGTCGCACGCAAAGTGGCCCTCGCCCTCCTCCAGTCGCAGCTGTCTCCACGAGCGTCGCTTCTTACTTGGCGACACCTGCTCGCCCATGCTGCTGCTCGAGTCCTCCTCAGACCCACCATCCTCCTGCCAAGAGACAGCGTTCGTTACATGAGCTGTTCTCCCTGGGGGTCCACTCCTCCAGGTTGGATGAGGCCACTGCAATTCAGTTTCCTGATTGAGATCACAATTGGCATGCAACATACATTGATACAATAACCCTCAACACTGAACAACTGTGCCGTCTTCTGCTCTGCCTGCACCCAGCTGACTCACCTGCTGCGTCAATCGCCTGTCTGGTGACCTACGACCACTGAGGAGTGTGGGCGCCTCCAGGCTACCATTCAGGGTATTGGGCTGCGGGGGTTGGGCCAATATACGAGCCAGGCGGGGGCTCTCCGACGGCAGTTGAAGCTGTAACTGCATGGGCAGACCCACAGGCAAAGGTGGAGGTGGTGGAGGTGGTAGGGAAGAACCTGAGGAAGGAGGTGGAGGGTGAAGGGGTGGTGGCGAGAGGCCTGCTAGCACCAGGCGCTGCTGACCAGGAGAAGAGCTCCGAGACGAGCTCTGACTGAGGTTGACGGCCTCGTCCGAGTCGGAGGCCAGGAGTGACGGCGGCCGAGGAGACGGCGAGGGTGTGCTGGCTCCTAACCGTTTGGTGGACAAGTCCAGAGGTTGTGGCTGCTCTAACTGCTGCTGTTGTTGCGGCGACGTATTTTGCTGCTGAAGTGGAGGTGGAGGGGGTGGTGGGGGAGGAGGTGGAGGCGGAGGCGGCGGTGGTGGCGGTGCAGGTGGTGCTGGAGAGCCTGGAGCAGTTGGAAAGTACAGTAGAGGAAGGGACAAGCGTACTCCGTTGAAGGGAGACAAGAAGGATGGCTGCAGGCCTCGTAGTGCCAGGGACGGCGGGGGTGGCGGCGGCGGCGGGGGTGGCGGCGGCGGTGGCGGTGCTCGGGGCATCGACAGTGCTGGTGGAGGTGGTGTCGCGCCAGGTACTGTCACCGGCCGACCTTCCCGACGATCCCTTGCGCGGGCATTCTGAAACCACACCTGTCATAAAAAGCGAAAAAATATGTAACTCCACAACCCGCATCAACATTCGCATTGCCACTGGCTCATTTTTCCAGTCGGCGAAAGGGGTTCCTCTGCTCATTAGACCCGCGCGGCTAAATAAACACTCAAAGCCCCGGGACAATCGCTGGGTCGTAAATCAAGCGTCTCTGGTGGCGGTTCCCTAGTTTCACACTTACTCTACATTGTCAAATCACTAACAAGACACGGCTGAAGAAAAGTTGGCAACAGTGCCTGGACGCCTGCCCCACATTCCACTATGACACCAAGACGCGTGTTTATTTACGAGCTGCGTCACGTGTTTGCAACTTTTTATATATATATTTTTTGACTGCTCATACGCGATCAGGACAGCACAATAGGGGTTTCTCAGCGGTTTGGAAACAATCTTCCATGCACAATAAAATTTCCGATTACACCCCGCTAGTGTCTCCTGGGAAGACACAAAATGCGTCTTAACAAGGCCGGAGTGCGACGACTCGCCGACAGATTTTTCATGGCCTCCCGTGAGTTCGGGAAGAGTCGTCCCCTAACTTGGGCTCAGGAACAATGATTCACCCCCGGGGGGGTTCCTGCATGGAGCGAGAGATTGTCTATATCCTTACACGCCGGCAACCCAAGCACCTCGTCTGACTCGCGTGTGGCAGAGAATCAAGGCTCAGCCCACCGATTTATCAAGGCGTAAAGAGACTAAGCGGAACACGACATGGGCAAACAAGGCGTTTCTGACTGCGTGCTACCGACATCCAAGTTATCAATGACGTGATCTAAAAATAGTGGCCGCGACATGTGCTTTGGTTGTTTACGAAAACTCAAGGACATTCCCACCCACCAGCCGTCTGCGTCTTGCAGACACCAAAGTTCGTTCCCAACACGGGAAGTCTCATGACTAAAAAACAGTACCGCATTCTCAGTTCGCGAAAAAAAATTCGCCACTTATGTAAGCATATGGCACGATATTATAAAAAACCCTGCTGCAAGGGCTGTTACCTATACCGGTATATTGTTGGAGCCAGTAAGCCTGGACATTGATTCTGTTCTGAAAAGGGTATAGCTATATAATCCCCCCTCCGAAAAGGTCTGGTCGTTTACTACTAATTTCCCCATTCTCCCTGGAAGACCGGGCGAGTGATTATTTACAATGCGCCCCTAATAGGCTACACTTAATACTGCAGATGAATCGGTTTTGTTCTATGGTAGGGTTGGATTGCATGGGATGGCACATACCTGCACCACCCGTAGAGGGAAGTTAATCCGGCGAGCAAGGGCTACCATTTCCTCCCTACGTGGTCTGGGTGTTTGCGAATAGAGTGCCCGAAGAGCAGCCAGCTGTTCTTCGCCGATCAAAGATCTCACTCTCACTCTTCGCCCATCCTGAGTAGTGACTTCTTCCGATTCAGCCTCGGCTTCTCCTTCAGTTTCAGTCCTTGGTCCTGCCTCTGTCACGTCCATGTCCTCCTGTCTGTCTTCAGCTCCCTCCTTTTCACGCGAAATTTCACTAGTATGTGCATCCTCATCGTCCTCCTCGTCCTCCTCGTCCTCCTCATCATACTGTTCCTGACCATCCAATTCTCTCCTCGACGACGACTCTTCCGTGTCTACCTCCTCTTTGACAGCTACTTCATCCTCCGCAGCCACTTCCGAGTCGGCTTCAGTGTCGCTTCTTGTAGGAGGAGGAGTGGCCAAGGCTTCCTCTAGTTTGGCGGCCAGGCCTTCTCGTTGCAATTGCGATCTGGTGTGCTCTAACTTGAGTTTCTGGTGATGGTTATGGAAGTGGTGGTGGTGGTGGTGGTGTCCTTTCTGCTGTGGTGAATGAGGAGGGGAATGCACTAGAGCTCCGTTGGCCAGCTTGTGCATGCCAGCTTCCATCAATAGCTGCTTGGTGACCGAAGCATTGACTGTGGCCAGGATGTGCTTGACCGCTCCGAGGTCTTCGCTGCTCTCAAGCCCTCTCATGGCGGCTGCAACCTTCTCCTCTGTCCCGACATCGCCGTTGCAAAGGTCATGTTCCTGGTCATCTATGGTGATTGGCCGTTGGAGCGGTGCCGTTGGGGGTAGGACGTAGGGTGCCAACAGGAAGGGGCTAAAGTAAGCGGAAGGTAGACAAGACAAGACAGATGCTGGCCCCGGATGCCCCGATGGAGGCTGCTGCGGCGACGGTGTTGCAGATGCCGGAGGCAAAGAAGCGCAACTACCGTCGCCGTACTTTGGAAGGATCGGAGCAAACGGGCTGGGAATGGAGCGTTTGGAACTGGCCGCTCTGGAAGTCGGCGCGGTCGTACTTGCTGATCCGGACGAGTTTTTTTCCTGGGTGGCCGCGCCTCTGCCTCTACCCATCTGTAATACCAGAATTTCCCCATTCTCTCCTTATTACCTGTCTCAAATATTTGGAACTAAAACTTCAATTCTCTGATTTTTAAGAGATGTGCACAGTTTACTCTGGAAGGAGCCACATAGTGAATTGCAATTAAAACCTGAACAATTATCATTTTTAAAATACAGGAAGTCCCCGGTCTACGAACGGGGTTACGTTCCTGCGGAGATGTCCGTATAAGTCGGATTTGTAAGTAACTCGGATCCCTGAGGAACAAAGCACATATACAACGTAAAGATGCTGCTCCAACGAACCGCTTACGTCATGTGTTTGTTTACATGCGCGGAAGAACGTAGTTCCCCAGTTATTTATTTATTGCACAGTATATTTATGATGAACTTGGTGTCAGTCAAGGTACGCAGAAGTTATTGAAAATGTGGAGGATAATATTATAAATTTATTATCCTTCTGGGGGAGCCTTGGTAGCCCGTTCGTAAGTACGGATCGCCGTAAGTCGGGTCGTTCGTATAAACAGGGGACTTCCTGTAGTTACTCTCTATGTACAGGGTGGGGCAAAAGTCATAGGCGGGTTTAAACGACGCAGCATGGCGTAAGTAACGAACGATATACTTTTAAAAAATTACACTGCACAGAGAAAGATATGCCATTTATGGCTCAAGGTCCAAAAAAGTCACTTCTTGAAAGCAACACCGGATAGATGTCCACCTTTATTGCGGGCAACGCATATTCCTCCAAACGCCGGATGAAACCCTTCATAACGCGCTCCAGCATGTCCATGGAAATGTTTCTCACGGCGTGTCTTATCTGATCCTTAAGATCAGCCAATGACTGAGGACGTGTGGCGAACACCGAACAAATTAAAAGTCAAGTGTTTTCTGGGAGGATCATTTCGAGATTTGGGGACATTCCTTGGCCGTCGCGGTCGCCGGATTTGATCACCCCCGATTTCTTCTTGTGGGGGTACCTGAAGAGTTTGGTGTTCACCACACCTCAGTCATTGGCTGATCTTAAGGATCAGATAAGACACGCCGTGAGAAACATTTCACTAGACAGTCATGCTGGAGTGCGTTATGAAGGGTTTCGTCCGGCGTTTGGAGGAATATGTGTTGCCCGCAAAGGTGGACATCTATCCGGTATTGTTTTCAAGAAGTGGCTTTTTTGGACCTTGATCCATAAATGGCATATCTTTCTGTGTAGTATAATTTTTTTTAAATATAATCGTTCGTTACTTGCGCCATGCTGCGTCGTTTAAACCCGCCCATGACATTTGCCCCACCCTGTATAGTGTATTATTACGATGGTAGTTCTTCAGCTACAGTTAGCTCCTGATGTCAACAATGTATCCCTGGCAATCCGTGAGAAATCATACAAAGCTACTGACCTTGCTGAGGTTCATGACCAGGCACTTCTTGGAGGTCATGTGGCTGGAGTAGGAGCCCGAATGCGAGAACCGTTTGCCACAATTCGCGCATTCGAAGGGTTTCTCACCGGAATGAATGCGTATGTGCTCCTGCAATGTAACAGAGTTGATATGTGTTAATACAACTGCTTCAACAACCTCCGGCTGAGCCTACCTTGAGGTGATGCTTGAACTTGAACGCCTTGTCGCATTCTGGGCACTTGAACTTTCGAAGCACGGCGCTCTCTTCGTGACTTATCATATGACGCTGAAGGCGGTATACATTGGCAAAGGTCTTGCTGCACACTTTGCATGCCTGTAGGGTACAAGATTCAAGCTTAGCACACAAGCAACTTGAGTTTAACAAAGTGTAATCATAATCTGCTATAAGGGAAGTAAGGCAACCATGGGTCGAGTCGTCGCACGCTAATCGGCAACAGTAAATGCAATATCTGCAGTTTTTCCTAATAGTTAAAATTACTCCAAACACGATTAAGCGCCCTCATATGGCGATAAGAGTGATTCATGGTTAGTTCTAAGCATTGCGCACCGTTCCTCTTATAGCGTGAGGCCCCTCTACACCACGTTTTCCCATGACAACTCCTCTCCCCAGAACAAAAACTAATAAAAAAATGACACGCTCAGTGTCATGTTTGTGACTCAAAATTCAGGAATCAAAAAGCTGGTCCCCGCCACACGACTTGGTCATTGCCCAATTTTCATTCATGCCTGATATAAAACTGAATGTGTCATCGCGGTCTTTTGAATCCTCTCGCGCCACACCACTTCTGGTTTTCCCTCGGCCGTGAATCTCATTATTTTTAGGGGGGCAAGGGGGGTCTCCCTCCATCCCGCTTCCCCCTTCCCTAGTCACAGGGGTGGCAGAAGGGAAGCTGCAACCGACAGCATGTAGATGGTCCCACCCCAACTTACCACCTGGGCGTTGGGCGCATGGACCAGCTCATGCTTCTCCAGCTGATCCCTCTGGAGAAAGGTGACGTGGCAGTGGGTGCAGGTGAATCCGGAAGAGACCGAGGCAGCAGCAGTAGGTTCGGCCGTGACCGGAGTGACATGAGGCAGCATCGAGGGCGAGGGCGGAGGATGAAGAGTCGGATGGAGCTGTGGAGACTCGCCATGGACCATCTGCAGGTGCTCCTTGAGGGCCACCATCCCTGGGGCCCCGTTGGAGCACTGCGGGTGCGGGCACGGCAACGGAGTCACTGCAGACGGAAAGGACAAACGTGACTACCATGCCACCTGGACCATCCACGTGGCAACGGTGGACCCTCTGAAAAATGGCAGGCCGTATCGGCATGATTTAGAGGCCAAGTGGGACCCCCCCACGGCCGCCTCCCTATAAAGCGCAGGAGGCTGGCCGAGATTGGGGATCGCTCCCCTTGATAACTGGCGCTGAATATGGATGTGGGCGAGGGGTGGAGGTAGGAGGACCCCTATGCCTATAGAGTGCCTCTCCGGATATTGCGCCTTGGCCGGAATTAGGCGCCGTCCGGGAGTCGAACGAAGCGTAACTTTGCCCTCTCGCGCGACGCCACGGCGTCTCCCGACGCTTCGATCTCCGCGGTAGGCGCCACGCACGGCGCCGCCTTTCTCCTCCGCATCCCCCTTCTCCCCCTCCCGCAGCCTCCTTTTCACTCGTCGTCGTGACAGGTACTCTGAAAAATGCTCCCAGCCTCCCTCGCCCGCCGCCTCCACTCTCCCCGCGCCTGGCACCCAGCTTATTTACATAAATAATCCGCTGATGCAAATTACCTGTATTAATTGCCCGCCATTCTTGCCTCTAATTAGCCCTAATTAAATTGAGCGTAATTGCGTTAAGATTTGCGGGAGGGCTCCGGGTAAGTGGATGGAGCCGTGAGTGGATGGGGAAAAGGAGGAGGGTAGTGGAGGGGGTCAGCCTGTTGGCCGTGGCCGCGGTTGCGAGCGAAGGATCAGCGCGCCATTTGGGGAATGACTCCGGGAGCGACGCCGCTCTGTCGCCACCCCCCATACACCCACCGACCCCCACCGCATCGCTCCAATTCTCAATCCCAGCCGAGAAAAGCAGAAAAAGGCAACAAGGCCCGGAGGCGCCCGTCCTCTGCTGCAACTTCCCCACCCCTCCCCTCAGTCCGCCCCCTCTCCCGCCATCAGTCCTTTTCCCGCCGCCCAACATAACACAGCATAGCAGATCCATACAAATCTTCCCTTTTCGTGGAGACTGAACCATAAACATGTTATTGCTCGCCAGACGAAAACGCTACCTTTCATTTTCCGAGCGAACTAACTTTATTTTCCCGCGGCGCATTAGGCATGCAAATGGCGCCTGATTATCCCGGCCGGGGCTGCGCGCCGCCGCCGAAGCATTCTTATGCAAATTCGCGCCACCGTCGCCGGCGCCCCGCTTTTTCTTCCGCCTCTCTCGTCACGGGCCATCTGAAAAACCCGGGGAGAAACCGGGAGGGGGACTACTCGCTGCCCAAGCAGGTGAGGGGGGAGAGGGAACAAAAAGGCCTGCACCATACACTCGACGCACACCCCGAAAGTACAGTGTGAGTCATCACGTGACTAATACCTGCTTGAGAAAATCACATCACCTGAGAAAAGCTGCTCTCTTTTGAAACCGTTCGACACACCCGATCCCGACCCCTATCCAATGCTATCATTAATGAGCACTGCCAAACTGAGGCAATCCGGGCCATTTACTGAATGTTAATGGCTTATTTACTACTAAACTGCACTTTACTCAGCACTGTGATTGAATAATTGCACGTCGTATAACATGGCAGTACATTAGGCAATCACGAGCCCTATTACATGTTCGCAAAATATCCGCGTTTATTTTAAAACCAGATTGGCAGTATTTTCAAGTGGCACCGGAATGACAAGTGCGTGACATGACGCCGATTCATTTCATTAAAATCGCGTCAATGTTTCCAGCATCCAGCCCGTTTCAAAACCAACCCTATTACCCTCTGCGCCTACTTTTTATCCTGGAAGTTAGGCCACTCCTCCGCGCCGTATACAACCCCGCATGCGGGTTGCCCTGAACAGTTAGGATAAACCGGCAGGCTCGCTACCTGCAACTACATAGGGCCGCATTGTTAAAAACCGGTGATGACCAAATATGCAATCGTGTACCGTGACAAAGCGGGGCTGATAGGCCCAATACCCGGGACAGAAGCGTGTCAATGATACTCTCGTTGAAAAGCCAGAAACTATGGGTGTGTTTAAGCGCGCAAACAGCACGGTCCGTTTAACCCAAAAATTGTACATATCTACATAAAAAAAATTGGGGATGATTGCTCTTATACACGCACCTGACTTGACCTGACCCAGTGAGGCTTTTTGACACGCCTACCGATATAGCGTGCGAAAGAGCGCAATCCCCCTATTCGCCCCCTCCCTCATCGAAGTTGAGGGAAGCAATTCCGATCAAGTGTTGGAACAGGCTGTGGACGTGCAGGAGTGCCCTCCCCTCAATTAGCGCGCCTCCACTATCGCACACCTGACGCCAATGTTGGCTATCGATTGGGTGGGTGGAGGGGGCTCCCACTCCGGACCCCACACACGCTGGTCACATTTTCTTCCTCCTATTTGGTCCCCTGTGGGGCCAGTCAACCGCAACGGTTGGCACCCCCTCCCAGCCCCTGTGTAATCCTTCTTTTATTGATCCCTTTTCCCCATTGGAACGTCAACGCAATACGACTCGATGGACGGCGCCATGTGCCCCGTTGCCACGTCGGTGGGAGGCCCAGGTGAGACCCACCCACCTACCCACCCACCGAACAGGCCTCTTCCACAAGCGCCATCTTGAACGCCGCCAACTGCCAGCCCGCCCGGCCCTAATGACTGGCTGCAGTTACAAAGGAATGCTCCCACCCTCGGGGCCAAATAACCTGGCTGTTTGAGGCCTGTTATATTAAGTCGGACCGTAGCAGGGTTGCCACGTGGGCCCTTTTCGCACGGTAGCCCCTATATCGATTCCAGGGTCGGGTTGCACGTGGCATCGCCGCCCACGAATTGTATCCCATCATCATCTCTTGGCCTTCTTAGCCGCCGGTTATTATTTCAGATGGAAGGGGAGGCTTATTATTGCAGTACCTTCCTGTTCGTGCGTACCACGCATAGATCTATCTATCCGTCATTCTGGGCCCGGGCGCAATAGCCTGCCTTCCAGACTCGGCTTAATTCCCCCTCTTTTATGACTTCATTTGTATTTCTTGGTCCTCCCTCCTACCCCCTCCTCCCACCCCTCCTGCGGCGTCTCCAGCCCGAAGTCGGCGGCGGGAACCGAAGGGGGTTTTATTAAGTGGCTTTAATTAATTAGAAAGTTGCCGCCGACAGTCTGGAAGGGAGTAACGGTTTTAATTATTTTGCCAAAGAAACCCGCGGCCGAAATTCGCGGCGTCATTTGGAAGCAAATTAGATGCGATTCAGGGCTTCTTCGGTGGAAAACTTCGATTTTCTTGGCCCCGCCTTCGCCGGCTGCGGAAGGCTGGCGGGGACGGGTTGAGGGCTTGTCAAGAGCCGACGCATCCACAAGAAGAAGAAGAACAAGAAGTATGGAAAGGAGCCAGAGAGAGAGAGAGAGCGCTCTCCCCTGCACCTGGCCCCTCCTCTTCCACCCTCACCCTCCGATTAAAATTCCGCGGAACATTACTCTCCCCTATCGCATTAGCCGCCGGCCCGCCATTGTTCCCCTAATGCACTCCCTTGTTGGAGCCGGGACGGGGGGCATTTGACAGCGCTCAAAGTTGGCGGACACCATCCAGCCTGAAGCGACTGCCTGGAGCGTCCGCTACCTGAGTGCCGCCCCGGGTCCCACCCTGGTATCTCACCCTCAGCCGGCTCCGGGTAGATGACTGCCGTGTCGCCTCGACGGAGCAGCTCCCGGATACGGGCCTCCTCTTCTCCTGGCGCCCGCCTCTCCTTCACGTTGTGGTTGGCATCCGGAGGCTCCTCGGCCGGAGGTTCTTCGGCTCTCCCACCGTCCTCGCTGCCGCCTCCGCTGCTGCTACTGCCGCTGCTGCTTCCGCTTCCGCGTCCAGGCTCCTCAAGCTCCAGCTCCTCTCCCATGTTCTCCAGCTCCACTGGCGAGAAAATAGGGCGCGTGTTGGTGAGGTCCAGTCTCCCAACGCCTTCTTAAGCATTCACACACGCACACACACGCATTCATATCTACCCCTTCAAAACCGTTTACACCCGCAACTTTTTTTGCAGCAGCAGTTAGTTAGCTACATCTGCCGAACCGCACTTGCCAATATTACTGTACAATGCTGCAGTTCCATTTACGCTCCAACGCCAGCCCCACATGAACACACCCGTGTTTCCGTGGATGTGATTTCAGCATGTCGAACGGTTCGACGGAAACACCCCCACCTCTCCACCGGTCCCCCCACACACACATACTGCAGGTGGAAGCACGGCGGTCAATAATTATAACGGACAAGCACCCAAAAATAGCGTCGCTAAACTTTACACCATGGTGCACAATTTTTGGGGACGGGTGGCACCGCCTTTTTTCTTTTTTTTATTTAGTTTTGAAAAACTGTCGGACCCAAATGAGCAGTCCCTTCCCCACAATACTATACACAGATTATATACAGTGGAACAATAACATACTTGTGCGTCAACTGCAATCCTTTGAGAGCGATGAAAGAGGAACACAGCATTATTTTATTCCCTTTTTGTTGGCTATTGAGTGACCTGGGACACGGGTTAAGGAGCAGAATAAGGAAGCAGCAGCAGCAGCCCGGTCCCAAGAGTGATGGCTGCACACTCACCCACCACCCACCCCATGTACAGCCCATCTTGGGGCCCAAGACGACACTTTTGCCGCGCGACAGCAGAAATTAAAAGTTGTGAGGGAGCCTCTTCTTCGCCCCCCTCCACCCCACCCCCGCCCACCCTTCCCTCGTTCCGTAATCACCCCGACAACGTTTGATTACATTTTACACACTCTTCAGCTGGCGGCGCCCAGGAACTACTTTGCATTCTTCTCGGAAGGCGAAATCAAATTTGTTGTCCGGAGGGGGGCGGGTGGGCCCCGGGTTCTGGGGAGGCGAGGGAGGGAAGAGGAGGCGAAGGGGTCGGCCGTTGCCAGCCCTGCGCAAGATGCCCCCCCTTTTTAATTTTTCTGATTAGCAGCGGAATTACCCCTCCACTGTATTGCTTCCTTTTATCGTGGCGATAAAACAAGGGCGAGATTACATTTTTCTGCCGCGCGGCGTTCAATATCTGTCAGGCGGCCTCTGCAGCAGGAGATGGCAGGGGAGAGGGAGGAGAGGAGGGGGGCTAATTGAAGCAAGTGACGGGGCAACAATGGGGCAGCGCCTCCTGGACGGCGCCGCCGGCCCCTCGTCATCCCTCCCTCCCCTCCCCCGCCATCCCCTTCCTCGCCCGGATATGAAGACAGGCAAAAGCAATTTTGCTTCCTAGCCGCCCTTATTATCTCGGGCATAATCTTTGAATTCCGCTAATCCCTCCGGCCGCCAACTCCTGAAAATAATTACATTTAGCACTTGGTGGATGGCTGCAGTCTCAGGAGTGCCAACTCTTAATTTTGGGGAGGGAATTTCGGGAAATGCCTCCCCTTGCCCTGAAAAACAAATGACAACTTAATTGCCGAGTGAAGTTTCCGAGGCGGAGGCCCGTCCAAAGAGAGAGTCGTGGGGGGTGGGTTGTGGGGTGCGGAAAAGGAAGAAGAGACATTTTGGTGACGATGAGAAGCCACGTGTGTGTGATGACGTGTCGGACACCTCCTGACCCCTTCTTCCGCCTGACGTCACAACCTCCCCACAATGCTCGGCACGGAGAAAAGGCAGCTTCCGGCTTGGACCGTTTCTGCTCGGGCGGCGCTCAATGCACCGCTGAATCAACCTTTGTCCCGACGAAGAGCAGGAGGAGGTACGGTATGGGGCCAGAGAGAAAGAGGTTTGGGGGAAAGGGGGCAGAAGAGGGGGGGGGGGGGGACAAATTCTCGCCCGCATTCAGTGTATTGGAAATCACGGCGATTCGACGGAAATGATGTAATGGGGTGTATTGATGTTGGCCCTCCGACCCTCTCCCCAATCCCTCGACACACACACACACTCACACACCAGCGCACTAATGCTAACAATGTGTTGTTATAAATGCACAACCTATGATAAGGTAGCAGCGCGAGTGTTCCCCCAAATTGAAGGGAAAAACGGCTATCCGAGATGGCTATGCCAAATGGGCCTGGCAAGTTACCTTCACGCACGGCAAGAGAGGCAATTGGGTTGCGTATAGGTCAGGATAATACCTGGAGCTCGCTTTTTATGTTCATCATGGTCTTAGTGTAACTACTGGGGAAAATATCCCTCGGGGGGATGTACACAGGAAAGAATGCGTATCTAAAAACCGACGAAATTTCCCTATTGGATGAATAACGGACCCATTTTTGACACCTCATCTTCCCGCGCCTTGTTCGCCACTATCATTCTGAAGCAGCTGCGACATGCCATAACTGCGCTGGTTGCAGCAATAACCAAGCAATGACTTTTGCCTCCACATTTTCCACCCATGCAAACACGAATAATACGGAGCCAAGCCATCACCTTCCTTACTGCACATCAAAGAGACCGCCAACCCGAGTTATAGTTATGGCCCCATGACCCAAATTGGTCACCACAATGTTTCTTTCATTGCAATTCCACATTATTCTCAAATTGCGGTCATTGCGCTGCCCATTGCCTAATGTGAACATCCAGTAGAACGTTGCGTGGTGACGGCCAACGACCAATAAGCCGGTGTTGGAGGTGTGGCACCACCCTATTGGTCGCTAAATTCTCAGGTATGTCGCATCCAGCTTTGATAAGATACATACATGCGCCTTGGCAGCCTCCCCCATTATAATCCCCATCCAAGAAACACCATCCAACCCTCCTTCCCCTGCATCAACTGCGGCGGCCATCCCCAAAAAAAGAAGAGAAAAAAAACGGCGCCGGACTGACGGCCAGCAAACAAAGCGGCGGCGCTCCGCCTGGTGGGAACGCCGCAACAAAAATGGGCCCTAAAGCCATCCTGAAGCGGAGCGGGGTTATCAGATGCAGCCCCGTGCGAAATTCCCTCGTTTCGGCTTGCCGCCGACGATTTCTAATTTTGATAGGGAGTCCAATTTGCTGATAGGCCCAATGGGATGGCGCAACCTCCCCCTANTTTCCCCCCCCCCCCCCCCACACTCTTCCTATGCTAACACCCGATCGATATATAGCAAGCTCCCACCCTCAATCCCGTACCTGCCCAGGTGTCGCCTAGCAACTCTTGGGGCCAATGGTTGAAGCCCACCTGGCCAGGTGGTAGGGCCGGCTGCCCGATTGGCAGAGGTGATGTCCCAACCCAAGCTCCGCCTTTTGAGCACCTGTCAGCAGGTGAGCCACTCACATTGGACCATTGGTGACCGACAATGAGGCCACGCCTTTTTTCCCTGGGAAAATCCCCATGGGAAAATGGCGGTAAATTAATTGGAGACGGAACTCCGACCAGTGCATATAATCCGGTTTAATGCAATCTCTTCTGGTCCAAAGAAAGTCCGGTCTCTTCATAAACAGCAGTTTGTGTAAAATGTGGTTGGCAATGGCGGCATCCCCCGTGTGCGAGACCATCAGAAGAATGGGGCATCGGGACAATAGCCAAGCCTCTTCTCCTCCAAGACCATTACGTAGATTGTTCCCTGCACCTCCGACTCAAAGATGAGGGATAAAACATGGCTTTCATTAGGCAAAGAAGCGCATCAAATCCCTTATGAAATTAAGGCCCCTGAGGATGGAGTGGGGGCGGAGACGAGAGAGGAAAAAAATGCAGGCGGGGCCAGCGAATTAGAGCCGACTCCCTGTGCGCCTGAAAAATCGCCCGGTTCATTTAATTACAAAATCCAATTCTTCAACCCGGTTCTCCCTCCCCGCCTTGGACAGTTTCTGGAACGGGCGAGGGTCCATTGGTCGTGACACCAGGCATTTCTTCTGGCGCATTTTAATAGGGCGCGCCTTTCCGTTGCACACCTTATACGAACGTGCCTCGCTTTTTTACAACACTGCCAGACCTTACCTGCAAAGGAACTCGGCAGATTGGGTATTAACGGCGGCCCCAAATCCGAGGGTCCCTCTGGGGCCATTCGGAGCTCGTTACCCGATATTGGGCCGCAAGCACGGGGCTTATTTTTCCGATCAAAGGCCTGAATGGCGGTCCATGTGATAAGCATGGAATACGAAGAAGGTCCATTTTTTTTTGTTCTTGTGCCGTACTTTGGTAGCGATAGAGTGCGCCTTATAATGGGGCAGATTTCCCTCTTCCTCTTCTCCNCCCCCCCCCCCCCCCGACTGTAGGAAAGGAGATACACTGTCCCCCAAGTACGCGCTTTATAGGCGTGACGTAAAAGGGAATATTAGTGGCAAGTTGGGGCAGCGGGGCAATTCGGGGGAATTGCTTCGTCGGCTCGGGGGCCTCGACTCCTCGGGCCATAAAGGCCCGCCAGCGCGGAATTTAAGCGCCGCCAACCTACCCCCTCCCATTGCCTTGCTGCCTGCCTCCCCTTTCTCTCCCTTGCAACCTGCAATTCCCAAAGAGTCAAGTTTGCCGACTGTCACCCCAACTTTAAAATCTGCCGGCCAACTTTTTTCCTCATCGGTCAAAGGCTGAAAGGAAGGAAAAGGGAAACTTGCAGGCGAGTTAGTCAAAAAAGTTCGTTTCCTTCGTACGGGAGGCTAAATTGAATGATATCGCTTGGGCAAATCAGTAATCCATCTCGCGAAAGGGAGAGAGAGAGAGAGAAGGATGGAGAGAGAGAGAGAGAGAGAGAGAGAGTATAGGGGAGGGGCCCAGTTCCAAAAGAGATGGCAAAGGCGGTCGGCGTCGTCGGCGCCCGTCCGCCGCCACCGACGCCTCTCTTCCTCCTCCAGCATGGACCTGCCTGCCTTTCTTCCACTAATCCCATAATTTCCTTTTAATCCCCTCCTCCTTATAAGTAACGAGTCCTTGGCTCATTGGGAGGGCGAGGCGGCCCCATAACCCTGCGCCGCTCCTCCTTTTTTAATCCCCGATTGTTACTTTGTCAGGAATCAAGCCGGGGGGCTAATTGAGGCGAGCAGTTGGAGGCGTGGAAGTAATGGCGCTGGCTGCTGGCGGCGACGGCAAGAGCATTGGCCCATGGAGGAAGAGCCGCCGAGGGAGGAGGTGGAGGAGGCAAGGGATGAAAAACTCGTAATTGTTGCACTCATTTGTCGCTCTCTAATTGGGACTGCCAGCCTCCTAATGCCCCCAGGGGGTGGTGGGTGGTAGAAGAAGAAGAAGGAGGAGGGGGAAGAAGAGGAATCGATAGGGAGAGGAGGGGCCCACCTGGGGGGAGGGTATAGCCAACTTGTCCTTCTTCCTGCAGCATCAACCAACCAACCAACCATCCATCCATCCATCCAGACCCATCGGCGCAACCCTCCACCGGACTTACCCCTGCTCGTTTTCCCCCTTCCCCTTTTTCCCCAGGATGACACAGCGCCATTACCATAAATCTAAGCGTCGTCATCGAGGCCCAGCATGGGCCCTGGAAATAGGCGCGGCCACCTGCGTCCGTACCCTAGGGTTGGCCACCTTTCAGGTTCAGGTTACAGCCCCACCTTTACAGGGGGTAGAAAACAAGGGTGGTCCCACCAGCCAACGGTGTTTCCACCCACCTTCCATAAAAATGGCCGACCCAAGCGCCTGCAGGTGCTTTGTATTTCCAGGCGCTAAGGTTAGGTGGCTGACTCACCGGGGGCCAATCAGATTAGGTGCCCCAAGAGCCTGCTTTCCATCTCCCCCCTCAGCTCTGGACACTCCCGACGCACTGTCGAATGCAAACACCGCCGCGGTAAGCCAATATTAGCTGATGGAAGCTGGACGAGAGGTGATGCAGGAGAAGACAAGTGGGCGACTCCTGAGGCCGCCCCTCCACCTTACTTCGGCCCGGGGTGCTGGGGGCCAAATGGGGCCAATTCTCCTTTGATCTCAGGCGCGGCCAGCTCAAAGGGCCCCCCGGGTGTGCTGGCCTCATTACCAATGGGTGGGGTGGAGATGGAAGAGAGCCTTGCATCCCCACACACAAGACAGCACCGCGTTACGAAGCCAATGAAAAAGAAGGGACGACAAAGAAACCAGGCGTCTTCTGCAATATGGGTTGCAGTGCGCAACCTTCTTATTCTTCTTCTTCTTCTTCTTCTTCTTCTTCCCCAGCAAATGAGGATAGCAGGGGGGGTTGAGTGAGAGCGGGAGGGGCTGCGGCAATCTTCATTCCGGCGGCCCTGCGGAAGGCGCAATTCTTCGTTGCGATCGGGAGGAAGAGACGGATGGCCTTTATCTCGGCCGCGAAGAACAAGCCGGATTAGATTCGGAACCATTCATGCGGAGCCGGTACCCCTGTTCACGACAAAAGAAGGTGGCGACGCGTCTGCCGAGGAGATGAGAAGGGTGGTGGGAGGAGGAGGAGGAGGAGGATGGAGCAGGCGGGCGGGTGGGGGAGGGCGGCGGCGGAAGTGTAAAACAATCCTTTTGATCATTTGGAGCTCCGAGATTCAACTTGGCCAGATGCAAAAGGAAAAGGAATGAGAAAAGGGGGGCTGCAGCAGCGTGCTCATTCCGCAGTGGAAACTTTGAATTGTTCTTTGATTTGCAGGAAATCGGGCGTGAGTCCTCCTCCAATGGCGGAGCTGGAATGCTAATAAGAAAAATGCCGACCGGCCAAGAGCCCCCCGCAAGATAGTGTCGGCCGCGCCCTCTCAACTCCAATCGGCCGGCAATTAATATTTTTTAATTCGGTCGTAAAACCCGCGCCCTGGCTGGAATTCGTCGAAACAAAGCGGGGAGGGCCAAGTCGCCCTCGACAAATAGAAGAAGGGGGGGAAAAGAAGAAGAAGGAAGAAGCCTATTTGGAGGCGACGCGCCCTGACAGCTGAAGGTTATAAATCTGGCCGTGTCCGAGCCACGGTTACCAATTGCCTTCGCCCTGTGACTAATGAAACAATCGTAATTCTATTGGGCCCGCAATTTTTACGGATCCGAAAAGACATGCAGCACCTGCAAGGACTTCATTTTTCACCCGTAGGATTTTCCCCAGCCAACCAGGCAGCCAACACCGCCAAACTCAGCCGGCTAATTTTCGATGACGCTGATTTGAATTTACTTCCTGTAATTCAGAAGCCCCCCGGTCTCCCAGCTTGCCGGCAAGCTCCTTTAATTATGGTTAAATTACCTCTTAATTATAATTAGATCAGCCCCAACAGCATCTTCACTTACTGGGGCCCATAATAGAGGAGCTTATCGTGGTGGCTTGTGGAGTGCACACGGCGAGGCAAACAGAGGCCCTGAATTACGGCCTCACTCCAGCAACTCGCCAAGTGCGGATGATGCACGGCTTCTAATCCCAGGCATAATTTCCAGCCCCGCTCCCACCAACACCCACACCCGCCTACCCACCCACCACTCGGCCCTCCTCTTTGATTCGGGCCCGTTCCGGAATTACCGGGCCTATTCACCAGCCCAAAGACACTTCATTAGTGGGCCTTTGGCGGGTGGGTAGGAGGGGAGGTCCTGGCGCCAGGGGCTGGGAGGGAGGAGGATACACCTTGCCCTATCGCTCCTTTCCATTTAGCCATCATCCCTTACAAAAATAAGCAGGCCAGGCCTATAAATCCTCCGGCTACAACCTCCCCACTAAATTCTTACAATCTTCTTGCTCGGCAATTGGAATAAATTTCGAATTCTTTTTCCCCGTGACGTCGCTCGCATTACAAACAGGAAGACAGAGCCATTTTGCCCGAAACGGCCTTCCGCCATTTTTTTTTTATTCCACAACCCCCCCGGTGCAGGGTTGCCGGCTGAAGGCACCTGCAAAATTTGGAAACCCTCCTTATTGGCCCGTCACCGGCTGTAATTACGAGGCAAGGCCTCATGCATATGCATCTACACCCGCCCCGTTGGCAATTTCCGATACCGAAATAATCCGTCGATTGTTGCATCTGCGCAGAAACAATGAGGCCCTACCTCCTGCCTGCCCGCCCACGTACGGTTTCTCCCTTCACCCAAGTCCAAGGAGACTCTTGATTTAATTTGTCCCGCGCGTCTTGCCTGGTGGCCTGTGAAAAATGCCCGCATTCATCAGGGCCGTCAGCAGGCTCCTGGCCGCCGCCCAGGCGCCTGCCAGGGTTGCCAGATCGGAGCGGACCAGGAGGGGTTACCGCCACCTGCCGAGGGCCATGCGGGCTGAATCGATGGCGCCCTCCCTGGCTCCCATGGCGCCTCTATCCCTTTTTCCCTGACTCCTTCCCTGCAGCTGGCACCTGTTGGCCGCCACCACCACCGACGCCACCGACGCCGCCGCCGCGCCATGAATAATTCAGGCGCCATTCTCGCTCCATCGCCTCATTTCCTGCGGTGGCGGCGCGGCCCCCGAATGGCCCTTAAGAGGCGGCGGCGAGGTGGCTGCAGGTGGCCGGCCATACCCCAGGCTGCCCGCCCGCCCGCCTCCTCAATCATGCAACCAAGGGGGCTCCCCGGGGCGGCGTTAGCGCCGCAATCACGGCCCCCAAGCTGAATTTTTCAGAGAAACCGCAGCTATTTTCCTTACGCTTCTTCGCTGCTGGGGCCAATAAGGGAAAGGGGCCGGGGCCAGCGGGGCAAAGAAGGGGCTGCCCGACCTGGACCCCCAATCACTCGCCCGGATTCAAAATTCACCTGCTTATTCTTTATTCTTCATCAAGATGGTGCCGACCTGTTACTTGGCTCTATGGCACCTTTGGGATTGCCCACTCAAGTTGGATGCCCGCAACCAGGACCATTTCCTTTTCTTGATGTTGTGAAAAATAATTTTAGTCTAACGATAAAAACGTTGGAATGTGGCATATACGGCCTATATTGACGTCCTTTACGCATCTGTTGACAAGACGCTTTGGGGACAAAAGTATTCTGGCGTAATGCATAATGATTCGTAACACCTGGGTTTGATACAAATATTAAATGTATAGGAGTGAGATACGATATGTCAAAAACCCAACCGTCTCGACCTTTGTCACCCCTATAGAATTAGACTTGTATGGGGCCAATGAGTAGCCTGGCGGGTGACTGACCAGGAGTTCTGACTCACCCTGTACAGTCATCAGGATTCTAACAAGATTAAGGTATTTTCCGCCTAACTTTCACCAGTCCCAGAATGCTGACGGCTTTAAAACGCCATATATCATTGTCCGAACTTTTTTGACATATACAGCGGGGTGTTCTAAAATTGTTGGTCGTTTGTTTATAACTGATATCGCCCGATAGTAGTTATTTTTGTAGCTTGTGCCCCTAACCAGGTGCTACATTCTATAGAAACTGCTATATTCGACCTCCAGGGCGTAATAGGAAACATGGATTGGGGCACAAGCTATATACACAAAAATAACTACTATCGGGCGATATCAGTTACAGGCCACGAATTTGGAACACTCTGTATAGTGCTACGGCATTTTGAATGGCGTGATTGATTTAGCTGAAATCACGTAGACAAGTGAACTTCATAATTTGTCACCTATTGCTGTTGTGTACTGTACATACAGGATGGCGGATGTGATCCGTCCTTCTTCTAATAGGACTTGCGGATGTCAAAGAATAAGCTGCTTAAGTTCATTTTGACACATTTCGACGATGACAAGGCCAGGTGAGTGTCAAAAAGGATGTTTATGCCGCGAACCGCTACAACTTTCGCGGAAATATTGTTCCTCATAATATAAGACGGAAAAGTGAAAATCAGTTTTGTCATACTTAGGTATTGCGTAAATTCCTGATTTTGCCATTTTTTTCGATATAAAACTGCCACAGGAGATGCCGGGAACCGTACTGAGACAATTTTTGTGTTAATTTTCATGGCAATAGTAGATTATGGCTACTGTTCACTAAAACTGGATTGAACGAATTTCAATGTTATGACTAAAAGAATGGTTATCTTCATTGTATTACTCCACTGAAGGGACCTTGACTTTTGGAATCAGTGTTGCAAAACCATTCATTTATGAACCTCGGTTATAACCAGAATTGTCATAGCAACCATTCTTGACAACAATCAAAAGTAATCAGTAAGAATTTTCCGAAAATAAACTCGGATTTACTGTATAATACGAGGAGCTCCCAAGCAAAATCAGCTATGTCCGACCGTGGGAAAAAATGAGTTTGACATGGCATTGGACTCTCCATGTTGTCCTCTACCTAGTACCCAAATATGGTGTAGCACATCAGCCACATAGAAATGGGTGTAAAAAATTCCTCCAAATATGCGTGTCCTAAGCAAAAACAGCCAGATCCAAGTTTGTGTGCATAATTATTATCAAGCCAGCTCCAATGCGATAAATTTTTCCAAAATGTTAAATGTGTCAGTGTGGGTCAGTGGTGGGGGTCACTGTCTTAAGGGCACTGGCATTGCTTGTGTTAAGCCTAGACGTTCATGTGTCAATAGGACCATGGGCTGAGGCTATTGTTTGTTTAGACAGGTGTAAACGGCGCCGGTAGGTTGATTAATGGGGGTGAGTAATAGAGGAAGAGGGAGGTACACAGGGAGGGGTGGAACTGGGTAGTTTATAGTTTTATTTTGACAGGTTTTAATTTAGTTCATAATAATGTGGAGTTAACTTGCGTCTCCCTTCATCGCTGACTACCCCTTACAGGAAAATGTCGTGATGGTGTTGTTGTTGTTTAAATGTGTTAAATTTAGTTTTTTCCGTATCTAAATGACACATATATACGGTACATGAGACTGTCTCATGAGTGGTGGAATCAGCATTTTAACACTCTCTGTTTCTGTTTCTGTGGTAAAAATACTTTTTCCAGGAAAACCAGCTATATACGGTATCCAAACCGACTTCCTTTGTGGCTAAACTACCAATCCACAATTTTCAAAACTTGCATCAAAATATTATGCATAAAAATGCCATCTCGTCAGCTACTTTCAGTTTGCAACCGTTTTCAAATGACAGGGTTTTCTCCTCTCCTGTACAATTTCTTATTATGTACTTGGCTGCTGTTGCTTTCGAGCTCCTCATACATTATAACCTGCTCGGTGAAACCGGCCATAAATATCACCCGAATATCACTTTTAGTAAACGATATGCAACTCTAAAAATCGGGAGTTATCTAGTACTGTATTACTAGAAAAAACTAAGTACAAATTATCTCATATTAGACTCATCTCACGGTGGCGATTTTAAACTGTACAAAAAATTGGAAAATTGGGAAATGCGTATTTTCACCAGACAGGAATCGATAGGACCGAGTGTCACATTTTCATCCTACATTATTAGAAACAACTGGTGGTTTATTGAATAAAACTCAATTTCTTCGTACATTCAAGTGTCACGGATTGCACAGCCGAGTAGTCTAAGCAACAGGATATTCATTTCCATAAGTTACATGAGTGGTATCAAACCTACGTGATGCATTTTATATCCATAATATTGTGCCTAAATTACCAAAATCAACTGGAACAACAAATTTTGACTTCGGGATTCGAGAGGATGGAGGGCAGCAGAACATATCCTATTATCCTATTTTCTACTTTCAGCATTAAAACGGTAGTATTCGTTTTCGATCCTACATGTTATAGCATCCCGCACTTGGTATGGATCTGGACTGACAGCTGTCCACAAGTTGAGACTCACTGACTGAATTACCGAGCAAATTGTCACGGACACACAAATTTAGGCCCAAAAGACCATTTAAAAAAAAATGAGAGCCCTGCCCTTCTGATCCTTAAGCCTCAATAAAAACGAAGTGCCCACAGTAAGCTACCACTCACATAATACTTTGAAAGACTGACAGATCCAAATCGCATGAATCCTACCTAAAATAAATTCACATTACCGTATGCTACACCAATTTCCCTGTCATACATTACGCCTATCTTACATTATCTCATCATTTTGTAGGCATTCATCTACCTCACTCATAGATGAGTTGTAACTCACTTAGGAACATTACTGTTGCCATCAATGAATAACATCCGATAAACCCTTAGTCATTTACCGTCTCTACAAGACGTAATCGAATTTTACCTCGTTTTGGAAAAGTATGGCAGAAAATTTGGCAAAATCTCTCGTTAGAAATTCACCCCATAATCGGATGTTGACATAACCGGTCCAAGAACCACGTCCTTGTCCCACACCCTGTCGCAATCCTTATCCCCCGAGACGTGTCCTACCTCAACCAGCAGTGCTGTCGTCCCTGCTCCCTGCGTACTGACCACATCCATCCGCACACACACCCTTTGACCCTCCCACTGTTGACTCCCCTCTCCTTGACGATAACTGCCCCGTGAAACAGGTTATGTTTTAGAGGTGGTCACCATGTGCCTGACCATGACTAACTTGGGAAAAGCAAACGCTCACGTGTCAGGTATTTGAACAGACCTGATTATTAACAGCAAGGAATCACTCTTTGCCCCACCCCCACCTCCTCCTCTTCCCCTTCTCCTTCCTTGCATATAGCTCCACTTCTCTGCACTTAGCGCGCGGCCTTCTCCCATCACTTCCCCCCACCTCCTCCCCCGGGGAGAGCCGCCCCATTTTAATCCCCCCCCCCTTCCACCTCCCCGGCCACTGCAAACACGGAATCGCAATTTCGCCTCCCACCTCTAATCCTTTGCACCTGCCAGAGTTACCAGACGCCGCCGCTCTAAGCTGAGAAATGCGTTCCGCCACTCTAGCATCCCAACACTTCCAGGGCTCTCCAACACGCGCTCGGATTATCACGGACCTTCTGGGGTGAAGGTCAAGGAGTTGGGTTGTCCCCGGCTCTGTATCGGATGGGACTGGACCATGTTGGGAGCTGATGGGACGCGATAACGTGGGACTAACCACCCTGGGGGGGAATGTACCTTAAATTATTATTATGCAGTGGTTGACTTTTTGGCCAGCATGTATTGCCCTCCTTTCCCTTTCTTATTCATACTTCCCATTCCGCCGAATTTTAAATGGGCCAAAAGGCTGCGGGATTACCAAATTTCGGGGTGGAGGGACGGGGTGGTAGGGAGGGTGCACATAAAAACTTGATGGCAGGCTGCGAAATCCCCCTTTGCCTGCACCCCCCTTTTGATTATTCATTCGCTCGTCACTTCTTCAGGAATGATAATCCGGCTGGGGAAGCGTCGATGGGGAGGGGGGGGGGGCGATAGATGCAACGGTGAGGGGGGGACAGCTGATCCCTACAGCCTCCCTATTGTTGCCAACCTCACCTGGCCGCCGCCTTTTCAAAATGAAAATCCACCCCTTGAACAAACGTTTGCGCAGGTAAGAAGAAAAGGGGCAATGGGGCGCGTGGATCTGAGTCGGGGTTGCCATATGCCCCAGTGTTGCCAGGAGGGCTGCTACTCTCCCCACCCGCAAGACGTCGCCGCGCCATTACTTGGTTTCAATAATCAGGTTGCGCTGGCCATTCCGGCACTTATTAAAAGCACTTAGGAGCGTTTTAGAGCAGATGTGCAGGAGGCGCCAGACAGAGGCGCCGGCGAAATGCGCCATTCGCCGCTTTTACAGCCGGATGTAAATCGGGCGAGGGGGCTGGGGGGAGGCGTCGAGGCGACAGGTGGTTCCCGAGGTGGCAACACCGCCAGGAAGGAGCCAAAGGTGGTTGACCTCCGGGGGCTTCAATTCGGCCATCCAATTGAAGCAATGGCTACAGTCCTCTATTTGTCCGCAACGCGGCGCTGCTGTCTGCCCGCCGCCATCTGCCGCCACGGCCCGCCAATTAAAGGTGTCATTCGCCTTAACTGGACTTTTGCGGGGGGATTTTAATTGAAGCCACGCCTGCCAACTGGCTCCGGACAAGAACTTGGCGCCGGCAAGGTGCCATCAGCCTCAATTGAAGCCGACATGTTGGCCATACGGGAGGGGGAGGGAGGGAAGGGGGGGCAGGTAGTCTCCCACGCTCAGCCCTATTCTTTTTGACTCTTCTTTACCCCAGCTGCGCGCGCGCCAAGTGATGACCTCAGCTCTCAATTGGGCCAATTGCCCGCTCCCAGGGGAAGCCAGATGAGGACGGAGGCTGCTGGATGCACCCACCCACCCAACCCCGCCCTTTAACCCTCTTCTTCCCGGCACCAACGTGTTAAACAGGTGACGCGGCCTATTACTCTGAAACCCTCCGCCTTAACGAGCTCGGATTAGCGCCACCCTCAAATTGCCAACGTTGGTGACACTCCAAAATACCCTGCTGGTTAGCACAACCTTGACCCGACATCACCTGGTGATTCAGTGTCCGGCCCGTGACTAGTATCAGTACACCGTAATGAGGTGATTATGCCTGTTTGTTCATATCATGGGCAGGACACGGAACACCAATCAAGAGGAGCGATTGGGAATCATCAACACTGGCACGTGAGGGTACCCTGGTCGAGTCATCACCCCATATTGTTTCACTTACACGGGTATCGCTGTGGATGGGTGGCTCAGGACGGACCAGACCCTTGGGGCAGTTGGATTTCATTAGGTGGACGATGGCGTTGACCGTGTGTCTAGCAACCTAAAAGTGGATCGGATCTAGTTTTTCCGGTGGTGTAAATGACCCTTTTCTGTTCCGAAGACGGAAATTTTTGGAAATTCCCCAGGGTGGGGCACGCATCGGGCGAAACAGTACTCTTATTCATACGCCGTCGATAAAGATGTCTTCAGCTCTCACCTCTAGGCCTATAGATTAAGAAGAACCAACCCATTGTAAGCGACGGAGTAAAAAAAAAAAATCCACAACAGTTCTCACACTTGCCCGCTTGAACTACTCGTATGTGGGGCAGTGTAACACCCTGTACATTTAACTATTGCATCTGAAGTATGTACGCGGCTAGACCTTCAGGCATGAAGTTGGTAAACAATCCGATGATGTAATCTCACATGGCATGTTACCCTACTACACGGCCATCTGTATGGATGTTAGATAATTACGTCATTAGGTACTGCTTGCATGTAAACTATCTCTGCAAATTATCCTTAATTTAGGTTGATTCGACCGGTCCATATGCAGGATTAATAAAATAATTGCCATCTTCTAAATAATATTTTCAAGGCATACATCCCCAGGTATACGTGCAATGTCCGGTGTCGACGTCATGAGACATGCAATAAAAAAAGGTATATTTATGCCGCTTCCAATGAGACACCAAATGAGTGTACACTAGTTGTTGTTGTTGGTTCATTGGGGTCAGGCGTTCCGGCTTTGAACAGTCTTATCGCTGCCGCGCCATAGTAATCATGACAAAGCAACGAGGGATCGAGAAAGAAAGAGCTCAAATGGTGTACTACATCGAGAACAGGAGGATATTTTTAGACAATGGGCCGAAATGGAAGAGAATATCTGCAGTCCGGCCCGGGAATCGAACATGGGACCTCAGAGGTGGAAGGCAGTGACAGAAGCCACTACACCATCTTTCAGACCCCGAGTGTGTTATTTTTAGAAAGCACGTTCTCTTGGGAAACGTGCACAGATTGCAATACCTTTGCGCTGCAGACCATACATTTTTCAACAAAGAAAAAGTTCGCCTATAGACAATTCCGAGGGAAAACTCTCGTACGCAACATTCATAGTTGTCAATAAAGTTCAACCTAGCACTCGAGCAAGGTGAAAGTTGGGGGAGGCAAATTTGTTTTAGTTGGCTTGAGAAAATTAAAGCAACAGTGTTAATTTAAAATACACTGTACTCTCGATTATTCGGGCTAATGACTGCACGGGTGTCGCCGGATAATCGGAAAACACGGATAATCGGAAAACACGGATAATCGGAAGATGGTCGTAGACACCGTAAAAATGAGCGATTCACAGGCTTTTGATGTACTGTACATAGTGTATGCTGCTGCTATAATAAGTTTAATCAAAAGAATACTGTATTTCCTGTAGCCTATATTTTAGTGTCTTTTAGAAAAAGACTGGCGTAAGTTATTTCTACTTTTGCGAGACTACATATTGACATTTTTTTCGGGCCTTCATTATTTGATTTTATTTTTTGGCGATTCACGGATAATCCGAACCCGGATAATCAGGAGTACAGTGTAATCTAGTAGACCAAGTAGGTTAAGTGTGTGTCCTGTCACGTGATATCGGAGGCGAGTTCGGACCCTACCCTGCGTTTATTTCCATGACGGGTTAGTGTTCTGAACGGGAATTATTATTATTATTATTATTATTATTATTATTATTATTATTATTATTATTATTATTATTATTATTGTTATTATTATTATGCGTGGTATATTCCGATACGTAAATGGATAACGTGTTAAACGGCACTCTTGGACGTGCTTGCGAAGCTCCCAATTATATCATTATTAGTTGTTAATGTAATATAATGCCAAAAACAGTGCCATAAACTGGATGTACGATGTAATCACTATAGCAAATCCCTCGAGCCTAGTAAACCACCTGTTTAAAATAACAGGAAAAAAAGAGAAATATTTCGAGCCGAGTTTCCATTTCCGTACAACTCATTGGCATTGTTGGAGTCCTAAGCCAGCCGTCCGGATCATGAATGGTACTGTAACAATCCTCTCTGCATTTGTAGGACGAACACGGTGCCCAACACTCGGCCACGTCATTAACACCTCGGTTCCCAATCAATAGGGCCGGTGACGCCGCAGCCAGCGGATAAATGGAGGGTGGGCGACGTTGTCGTGGACGACGAGCACCACGACGTGGTCGTCGTCGTCATTCACGGCGCCCGCGGGCCCTCCATTCACACCCGAGTTGGAGAGCGGCCACGGGCGAGGTTGCCATATCAGCTGCCGGTGGAGGCGTGGGAAGAGTATCCGGTTCCCACGTCGACGTCGGCGTCTCGTCTCCGTCGCGGCCGCCGCCTCCTGGCCGCAAGCCGCATCTGGCCTCGTATTTCAGCGGCTGTCATCGTCGCGGCAGGTGAGGCTGCCCCGCCCCAGCTCCAGCCCCCCTACTGGCTCCCTCCCAAGCTAAACACTAGACAATGCGTCGGCTTGTCATAATATTATTGTCTCAGGTAGAGAGGGGCAGGGCGGCCATCGCTGTAGCCCCGGGACTAATCAATGGCGTCGGCGCCTGCATCTGACGGCGAGTCCGGCTAGAGGGGGGGGGGGGGGGGGGGNGGGGGGGGCAATTAAAATTCAATCGCGGCCTCTTGACGTGGATTGGGCAGCGCCGTCACTCAGCCCCGGGTGTTGAGACCAAGGTGCGCACCTGTCGCCGGGAGTTGGCCCCGTGCCCAGCAGCCCCCGGGCAGAGCATTTGTCAAATGCCCCCCACTACCTGGCTGGCTGCCGTCCAGCCGGCACCCAGGTATGGCGGCTGAAGCTTCCAAGTAGCTATCGATTCCTACCCTAATCCCTTCCCTGGCCCCCCCTTTAGTAATGAGACACTAGGTAAATGCGCGCAGATTTTCCACTCCCTGTGCAAATATTGAGCTTCCGGATTCGTCCCCCCCCCCCGGGCCGCTCCCCAATGTCACCTGCACCTTCCCACCCCTCCGGTGCAAAAAAGCCGGCATTGTTGCCTGCCGGTCCGGCTTATTCCAGGCTAGCGCTCACTTCTGGCCGCGAAATGAACCGGACATAACCTACAACCAAAATAGCACGTGGGTGCTTCCCGGTTCAACAGTGGCGCCGCAGCCATGCTCGTCAATAATCCGGCTCCGGTGGGCAAAGACGGCCTTCAACTCGCGGGGGTGACGTCATGTCTTCCAAAAACTTCATATGAGAGACGATGACCTCTCGCCATCTGCCTGGCTCATCTTCGAACGTAGGTGGACCGACACTAGCAACCCACCAAAAAATGAAGCTGGTTATATCGCTCCGTTTATACTCGGAAAAGGTTTCAGGGATTTGACGCAAATGTGCTATAAGTCTAGTTAGAGGATAGGATTTGCTAATGTTGTACATGATGGCGTCGAGTTGCATCCCGCGCCAGTGTATTAGGGAGCTCTAATTAACAATGGAGTAGAGTGATACGGGGTTGGGGGGGGGCGGTGTGGGGAGAGGAGGGGGGCATGTTTCGGGGATGGCTTTCAGGCCCTTTAGTCCAACATTTGTTCAGTGTTCCAGCTTCCTTTATTACACACCGCTTGCAAACGCACATGTTGAACCAGTGGCAAGCGAAATAGTTGACTCCACCTCCTAAGCGCTACATAAAACATCATTTCCCGGCATTATTCCACATTATTGCGGAAGGAAGCACACTTCCATTATTACAGATTACTATTTTCTCCACTGGCCCGCTTATATGCCATCAAGCTCGGATTTGCATATTTTTTTCAACCACAGTTTGCTTTAGGATGACGCATATTCTTGGAGCAATCTATCGGAATAATCTGGTTGTCGGAAGTCCCTAGTTCGAAGCCAGTGCCTTGACCTTCGTTCAACAAACAAGATTCTTTCCTGGTATACACGTATGGTTCTACTTTTTCCGATAGCTTGCGCAATCTCCAAAGTGGATGGGTTAGAGGAAGATTGGACACAAGATGACGGATCCAACTCGACGACAACAAAATAAAGGACAGTTTCAAAGGACGTCACTGCAGTTTTTTTTTTCAACCATCTTTACCCCAATATCAAGTCACACTACGCCCTTTATTACTATCACAGGGTGTTCGAGTATTCAGGTCCTTTTAGTTATCGGCTTATCGCAAATTTTGGCCGAAGTTGTTTTTTTGTGTAGCTTTTTGCCCACCGATTCAGGTGCTCGATTATTCCCACCTGTGCTATATTCCACCACACGTGGGAAAAATTTGACACCTGGACCAGGGCGCAAAAACCTCCCCAAAAATCGGTCCACGTTAGCGTAATCACATGTCTCCAATGGTTACTTATGGAATTCAATTAAGCGCAGTCTAATTACACATGTAACCGTCAAAACAAAGGTGCCTTTTTAAAAGTGGGCGACCCAACCCCTTGCCATTAATTATCACCATTCCTGACTTATCTGGCTTCGAACCCGATCCCTTCCCTGAACCCCCGTCGCTTGACCCTCGAAGGCATAAATAAGAACCGGCTTCACCCAAAATATTTTTGAAAGGTGACACATGTTCGCAATTCACTCTGGGTCTAATAAACAACCACTGAGGCCAAATTCAAAGAAAGTGCTAGCTCCACAACTGATAAGCCCAAACTTACACCACATGGCGCCACATCCGCCATATTACCTACCCCCCAAATGTTGATGCTGCATGAGGCCCTTTGTATCCGAAGCCTTGTTGACACGTGCAAACTTCTTTCACCGGTCGCCTTTTCTCAGTCAGTAGCAAGACGATCAGGTGAAAGGTTGTGCGTGTCTCCGACTTGTTGCATGGTCAATAGCGCGTCTATAGATCAAGGGCTATTCATCCTAGGGGGGCGTGTTAGACACCTTTTATTGCACCTGAAGACTGCCCTTACGTTAGTGAAGACAATACCAGGTACGACCGAACTGCCCAACAACTGGACATCAACCGGACTTCACCTCGAGCCACCTGGACGTCAATCGGAATCGGACTTCACCTCGAGTCACCTGGACATCAACCGGACTTTAGATGTGCGATGGACTTCAAGTGACCCACCCCACGATACGAAATGTAAGTAGAGCCATTTTGTACCGCAACTTTCCACGTGCTGACCGGTCGGTGCATCGCGCAGGCAACTGACACGACAATCCGGGCAATTCATGTAGAACTGGTGTGGAGCAAATGTTTGACGGGCAAACTTGTAGGCGGTGGCCTACAAAATTATTGCAGCGGACTCCTCACTGCCTGATGTTATGGAATTTTTTACGGACCATCTCCGACAGGTTTTTAGTCGACTCTCAAGCAATAATTCCGCTTGCATGTTCTATTCCGGACTATGGGATTGAATGATGCCAACACCCATCAGGCGCACGTCTTGAGTGTGAAATGTTCTCATCATTTTCGCCCCAGATTTCGAGTTTGCATAGATAGACCTAGGTGCAGTAATAAATGGGTAAACCTGTCGGGGGGAAATAAATGTCAATCAATACAACATCACATAATAGGGCTGATGCCAAGAGTGAAATGCAATGTTTGACTATATATACCTCTGGCAGCAGGTTCGAACGAGACATGCAGCCAAAATTCGAAATGATGTGTTCAGTGACCGAATTTCTGCTGGAAATTGTAATCACAACTGTACGTGTCAGTTATCTCAATATGATCGCTCATGTAAGGATTGAGAATTAAATCAGGTATGATGGCACCGCTGCACTGGCACACAGTTGCAAAATATGCCGACTGTCACAACTGTCTATTACGCCAACAGAATGGGACAATGACTGTACAGAGTTTAAATTAGTATTATAGGCGCAAAAAATGAGTCACCCGCATAAAAATAATTGCAATGTTGGCCACTCTGGTTACTTAGCTTGCAGGGGAAAGCCTACCATATTATACATATGCACTATAGCGGATCCGTGGATTAAGGCCATGCTTTGTTTATGGACATAGAGGTCTACTTATCACTGTTGTTGGTGTTCACGCCCTGCGCCCCATTATTCACCCATCCAACTTGGCTTCAGCCTCAGTTCCCAAGACCAATGACATCTCTCCTCACCACTTCTCCACGGTTGTTTGTCCATCTCCCACACACGTTACTCAGCTCAACTTTGGAGGGATGCTACCAGCTTAATCCAATCTGACTTAACTCAGCAGCACAATTTTTGCTCGGATCTCACGTGCATTCATTTTGCGTAATGTCACCAGAATATCAGGCTTCGTCTTTTGTACGTTGGACACCGTGTCATATCGTGTGGACTGACCTTTGCAGGATTGGCAGATTCTTTTCAGACTATATTCTGGGAGAATACCTATTGTTAGGATGATACACGATACCTGGCGATATGCGGTCAACACATGTGAAACAGCACTCTCCGTTTGAGTGTAAGAATAAGCGCAAGATTTTGTCAGCTTTGATATGGCCGTATTGTCCAACCTACAGGCCAGTGACATAATAGCAGCCAGTTATAATACCAGAAAAAATTCTGAAAAAAGTAAAACTAAGCCGGTATGTCGTACGTACACTATAACAAAGCGGTCATAACTGCTCGCCGCTGTTAAAATTTGTGCTATTTTTGTGTTTAAATTTTCAATAATTATTTATGGAGGTGGAGCTACAGGACGGATCCGCCCCGGGTGCCTAACACTCAGCTAATTTCGAAGTTTCACTTCCAAGCAACAGTTCGGATCGACTTGTAATGAATGATGGTACTGTACAAAACCCCACCAGCGCCGACTATAACCTGGCAATAATACTGCGCCTATACAAGCCATAAAAACGCGAGCGACATCGCAACGCATATACACCCACAGGTGTAGCAATATGTCGACACATCACCTGTCCACTACCATGCACCAAAAAAAACCCGTAAAAAAAGGACAACTGTACCGGCAAGTGTTCCTTAATCCAGGTCCTACCCCACGACCCTTGTGGTCATCGGTGTCCGTGTCAAAAGGCCTGACGCATGCCAGGTCGCAATTCTCATCATTGCAGGCAGGTATTGTTTCTGAGCGAGACGTCACCGGCTGTGACGCACCTGTTATCATAGTTTCTCCCTGGATGTATTCATTCCCGCGGGCAGGCAACTAAAACCGGGCGATAAAACCCATGGCAGCCAGGCCCCAGGTCCAGCCCGGACTCATTGTCCCCAATGTACTGGTCATGACAGTACCCCCAGTGGTTCCCCAAAAGCTCCGGGAACTATGGAGCAACGATCTTGAAGGGGGCTTTAGAGTTCGCGGTCGCCATATCTGAGTGACGCATTGTCACAAGGTCTACCACCGGAAAAAGGTAAATAACACTTGGGCTTTGTGGCCGCCACAGAAGGCAACAACGATACGGACCGTATTAATCACCTGCCGTTACTTCGGTGCACGAGCACGCCATGCTGATATACCCACCCAGAATGACGTGACTGGCCTTTTTCATGGTCACACTTCCACATCTCGGCTACTCAGCTATTTTTAACTAATATATTATCCAACCGCAGCTCCACCCTCCAAACATGCGTTCAACAGCTAGTAAATAATTTCGCACTTGAAATAATTTTTATACGCCAACTAAATCAATCTGGCAATTCTGAAGTCAATTGAGACCAATGTTTTAACAAATTTGACAGGAATTTTGAGGTCTGCGTTGTTGATTCATTGCAACAAAGCACCAAAAATTATTTTTTGAGTTGATTTTTCACCCATTCTGGTAGAAAATTCTCCCCCAACGGACTCCAATAGTGCAGTTCGTAGAATTTGATTTATATTTTTAAAATTTAAGGAAAATATATTAAAGCCGCTGGAATACAATAATTTTCACTCAAACGGAAGGGGTCTATTATTTTCAGGCGACGGAAAAAATCAGCTATCACATTTATTACACGCAAAGGTGCCGTTGTACCCGTCCCGGGAAAATTTGTCAGGTGTAAAACAGCCAGAAAAATTTGTTATTCTCATTCAGAGTACTGTTGAGAATTACGTATTATTTATTTCATTTTGATACTTCGTGATAAGACCCTTTGGTCTCCAATTGAACATACACTGGTACTCACGTCTGTACTCCCGATTATCCGGGCTAGTAGCTGCACGAGTGTCACTGGATAATCGGAAAATGGTTATAGACACCGTACAATGAGCTAGGCTATTCACAGGTTTTTAATGAACGACTGTACATAGCCTACTGTATTATGTTTAAATAAGATTTAGGCCGAATCAAAATTAGAAAAAATTTCGTACATTTTTAATTTGTTTTCTGGAAAAGGTATATTTCTTTGTTTGCGAAAAAATTTAACATGTTTTCGGACTTTTCTTTGTTGTAGCAATGCACGGATAATCCGCACCCGGATAATCGTGACTACAGTGTATATTTTGTCAAATAACCACGTATTGTAGGTGTTCATGCATCCACAAAATGAAGCCATCATTGTTAGCAACTTTTCTGGCTGTTTTTCAGCTGACATATTTTTCTGGGCCGGTCCTTAGAGAGTTTTAAAAAATGTGAACATACATGCTGGGAACTATCAATGGGTGGAGCTTGGCTTATCGTTTTCGTTATCCTCAACGTTGTGGGCGGAAACTCCTGCATATTGACCGATAACTGGTCGCAGCACGTAACAGCTACCCATCCACTCAATAACATGAGGCCATCCCATAAGTGATGTCTTAATAAGTTTGCATTACGGACAGCGATCATTCACTCTGCGGCTAAGTAAGGACTTAAACGCGGATGATGATTTTTGTCGTAAACACTTTGCAGGACTGATGAATGTGCAGAGGCCCGGAAAAGGCAAACAGCGTGGTCCAATATGCGTAGAGTCCTTTGTGGTCACGTGCTGTAAATCATTTGCAAAATTCATCGCCTATTCCCTTGATTACATGGATTGGGGTGCAGAGCTGCGGCTGCTGAATTGATATTAGCATCGTGTTCGGATAAATTTTCATGTCGGTGAAGATCAGATGTGTGCGCTGTGGAGACACGAGTTTCATAGCAAGCACGCTCCAATGTTGTTTTGGATCGTCACTCGGAATCATAATTTACGTGCCGGGAGCGTAAATGTTTCGGGGGGACCAAATTCTCAAGTTGATGGAGTGTTTCAAATCCACAGAATACGGATTCCACGACATAGATGGTGTACATCACAAGAAAAACAAGGAAAATCCGCAATGGCGCAAGGTCGCTGCTAAAAAAAAACAAAAAAACATGGCATGAGCTATTTTTAATAAAAACAAAAATTTTGTGGTCCGCTGCAGAGTGCGTAAAAGTTTAGGGTGGCGTCAACAATGCTCTGCGACACAATATTTTGGGAAAAATATATAATCTCGTAATTTTAAATCTTATTAGCTTATTTCACCAGAAGTCCACTAAATTCAAGCTGCTGCTGACGGTACGACAACCCTGAAGACAATCTGATTCCCTGTGTAGGCCTGTGTAAAACATTTTTCTAATAATCCGATGTCACGCATTCATTACGACATCAATAATTAATTCCTCCTGAATTTAAAAGTGAAATCACTCGGGGGTCGAATCCCAGGATCTTTCTAGTAATCACGACGCAATGACGGAAAAAAAGCAGGAAAAAACTTCTCTCTTTTCCTTTCCGCGAAGCCTACAGACCCTCCAAACCCCAATTCCGCATACTATAACCTCTATAAAAAAATCTTAAAAGCGACGAAATGAGATAAAAAGAGCCGCAATGTTGGTCCATCATTGCAAAAATTGTCGCTCTCCTTTTTTCCTGGTGTTATTCATCGGGTCACATGCCTGCCAGGTCTCAATAAAACACACAGAGGAAATGGGATGCATCAGCAGAGGAAATAAACAACGGGCGTAACTTGTGACTCNCCCCCCCCCCCCCCCAGCTAATCTGTCTCGCTAGTGTCTTTCACACCACAGACTTCCTGCAACACCCCTACGACTTTACGTCCACTCTCGGTGCTATCAACATGACCTACGTCAATGCCAAATTGTCACCATCTTTTTGTGCAATATAGTCAAGTCGGGAGCATCGCAAACGCTCGCCGAAAATGTACAGTATAGCGATGCTCGAGACTGCACATTTTCGGCGGTAATCACCACAGTAGCTGAGTGGTCCCATGCTAGTCGGTGGGAAAACACAGGAAGAAACGCGAACCTGTATTGGTTACGAGTTGGAGTCCTTTTAGCATTGACAAGAGAGCAAACATTGGTAAAAAAGGGAAGCCTGGCCCCCTGTATATTTTTGTTCGATGCAAGAGAGGCCGCAAACTGGCGACGGCTGCCGACTGATGACGCCATTCTGGCCCAGCGGTGTAGCACTTTTGATACGGACCAGGATCCGGAGGATGCAACATTTTCAGGTGCATGTGACGTCACTCCTCCCTGACGCATCCCTCTCCTTTTGTTGCCCTCCTTGCTTATTGGGCCTTCTGCTGGAGTAAGCAGAATTATTGTCCGGCCCCCCTCGCCTGCTCCGACAGCTTGACGGATCCGGAAAAAGGACTTGGAGGGAGGGGGGGAAGGGGAATCCGGGGGCAACGTTGCTGATGATGCCACCTGACTCGTGGGGGGAAAAATCTGGCAACGTAGGCGCCCAAAATGGCGTCGCGCTGAGCTGGCCGTCATCAGCGTCTAACGAGGTGGCCAGATGGTCGGAAATCAGCGCCAGGCGCACCTGATCGCCCGTCCCACCCCAGCAGCCCTACCCACCCCCGTTCCAACGGTGGCACAGGGTGTACAGTCAGGGGGGAAGGGGGGGGAGGGCTATGGCAGGGAAGGCTCCACCTGCCCACCCACCCCCACGTCTTCTGCAGCACCTTCGTCTTGTCGGCCGCTTCGCACCCAATCACCAGTGATCGATAGCAAGTCCCGAGGGAGGCAGGGGGAGCCCGGTAGTGGCAGGGGCCGGGGGGTGGAGATAGGGAGGGGCGGGAGGGAGGCGGCTGCGGTCAATAGCGCTTCCTCCCGATGGACTCTGCCTACGGGCCACCCCGCACAGGTGCACCCAAAACTACGGGCCCCGCGCTTTCACACCCGGCTATTGGCAACCCCGCTCTTCAACTGCCCCCTTCTGGCGAGCAATAGAATTGAGAAAATAAACAGAAAGCCCCCAATTGCAGCCCGAATGGGAGGCGCGAGTTAAAACATTTGTTGCAGTTTTTAGGCCGCCCTTAACTCAGGCCGGCCCCACTTGGGACCATGCCAATCGACGCCGCCGACGGGCCTTCCCAAACCCCCTCAATTATTTTTTTATATAAAAAAATTCCGCCCGGCTGGCCAGTAGGATCTGGGTGGGTGGAGGGTGGCTAGCTGGTGGATGTAGGTGACAACCAAAGAGTCCTCGACCGGGATTCGAACCCGGGACCTCGCCCTCAATCGTGAGTGGGCGTGCTCTGGGAGCCAGCTGAGCTATCGAGGATCTCATCATCCACATGGGGGTCCAGCCAGGAGCATCAGGGAGTGGGATAAGGATGTCCAGCTGGCAACCATGCCCAGCAGTGTCAGTGCGGCAACACCCACCGTCGGTGGGGGCCGTGACACTGTAGCAGAAAAGCGGCCCCCCATCCCACCCGTCCCCCCCGTGTTGTACAAGCTATCTGCCGCACTATCTTTTCTTGCCGGATGCTTGGCTGGAGAAGCTAATGCTTTTCCGCAGCACTGAGTAATACGCCCCGGCAAACAATTCACGTTGCCATATTTTCCTCCCCGAGAGCACGTTTCAGTCCGCAGCAATGGCCGGATGCAAATGGGCTCGAAGGCGCGGGGCCAAATTTGCCGCTCCCACATCATTCCCCCACTGCGCTACTACTATAAGGTGCAACTACGTGGCGCCCATTTTTTTTCTGCAAGGTGTAGAATGGGGCGCAGGCTTTGATTGCGACGCGCACGCCTGGAAATACGTCCGATGCGTCGGAAGGTGCTTCCCCTCAAACTCACCTCCGGTCCTCTCCCCAGCCCCCTTACCCAGCCTCATAATCTTTCCCTATTTCGCCCCAGTCAAGGGGGAACAGTTAGCCTTATTACGATGACTCCCTGAAGATCCCCGGCCCAGCAGTCTACCTAGACTATCTACCTTTAGTACCTTAGCGGCTCAGCCCTCCTTTATGGAGTTTCTTGTTTCGGAGGGGCCATTACGGCGGGGTTGCCACGTTAGGGTTTTGGGGGAGGGTATGGGATGGCAGAATGATGGCTTCTAAGAAAAATGAGGGTGTCCTGTAGGTGTAGGGGGTACGGGATTTCCCAGGCACCCACCCTTCTGAGTGCTGGAGGGGTGGTGTTCCTTCCGGTTCGGCAACGCGGATCGAGGTGGCAACGTGGCCGAGGCCATTCCAGCTTACAACTCCCCAGCCGCGCCGTGCAGGTATCTGTATTGATTTTGTATTGTGGGATTCTCCCGAGGCCCGGTCGGTCGGTCCGTCCGTCGGCCGGTCGGTTGGGTCCGACGTACTGACGGACGCCCCCCCATACAGAAAGACACTTGCTAAAAAGCGGCCTGTACCTGACCTGGCCATCCTCCCCCACCTGCCCTTACGCAGCCGATCGATTTGTCAACAGTGGCGCTCCTTGTTTGAGCCAGCAAGTGATATGCCCAAAGGGAGCGAGGCAAATGGAAAGAAGGACGGTGGTTGATTGGCGGGGGCATCCGGGCTGACCTCTCGCCGTGGACTTTGCGACGGTGGCAAAAGGGTGGTCTGCCGATAACCTCCGGGCTCATCAAGGTGAGGCGTCGGCAACGTCGCCCCCTGGCCTCCCCCTAGCGGCATGGCTCCAAATCACAAGCCGCTTAGAAAGAAAAGCGGCTGGCACCTTCCCAATCCTCCCGCGCGGCGTTAATGTGCGAAAAATCTCCGGTGGTAGCATGCGCCACGCCTTGGCACAACGCAAGTCCCCGTTGCACTCCGTCAATGGAGTAAGCTTTTCTCTCTCTGGCGCGCGCCTGTTATCAATAACCAGATTAACCGGGCGTTAGCCGGGGCTGAAACGGCGCCAAATCCCTGGGCAAGAGCCGAAAATCCCCTCCGCAGCTCATCATTTCACGGGGGAGGGCTTCTCCGCGAGAAGCGGCCCGCAGCAAACCGCTAACATTTACTCTCGGTAAATTATTCAGCGCCGCGGCGGCGGCGCCGCCAAATCCTTGAAAGCTCCCAATTCCACACGCTGGTCCCCAGGGGGCAGTTAGGTCGCATTAGCCCGCGCCGTGAAAGACGTTCTGACAGATGAAGCGGGCTGGCTGGCTGGCTGGATGGTTGGCGGGGGCCTGGACCCGCTTCTCCTTCTAGCGAACTCGCTACCCGCTGACTCATCCTGCCCGCAGGTACAATCATAACAGTTGTGCGCCCAATCACAGCTCCTCCCGCCGCCTTTGTGGGAGCGCAATCGGGCATGGGCGCGCTTTACCTCCCCCCTTTTCTCCACAACACGCGCCACGTGAAAGTGGTGCTACCCTGGGGGTCCCCCACAGCTGCCTCCTCCCCCTCCTCCTCCTCTTCCTCCAGCACCCTATTGATCTCCCCCGGGGATGAAGGTGGCAGCCCTCAGGTGAGGCTGCTGCTGGACCAGCACAACGACCCTCCCGAGGGAGTCGCGTGGCCCTCCAACAATAGAGCCTCATCAAGTCCGCGCACACGGACAAAGGTGCTGGCGGTACGGGCTGGGGGTCCCACGACATTCCCCTCCCGTGATATTAAAACCTGGCCTAGCAAATATCCCTCTTGCGACAACAGACGGTGGCCGGCGTTTGGGGGCTGCCCCTTCCCCGCCGACAAAAGGGACCCGCAATCGATACAACTTAGCCGGTAAGCGCGTCGCTGCGGCCGCCTTTTGTGCCAATGCTTCTCCCCGCCACCTGCCGCACGGGGGACCCCTGCCAAACCCCGACCCAATTAGCCGCCCCCTCCCCATCCTGGCACCCACTTTACCTGCCCTGTCTGCCCGCAAATCCACCAGATCGCACATACTCGGACGCCGCAACACTTGGCCTCTTTTTTTTAAAACATTCCCGCTGATTTTGCAGATTAGCCCGGCGCCAAGACAAAAGCAGACCCAGGTTATAGCGCACAAACAAAACCACTTTTTGCGCTCGGTTACAACTGTTGCGTGTTATTTTCATGGCTGGGAATGATCAACCTGGGCATTTCCACACGTGGCGTGGGTCGCGCACGTTTTCTTGGGATTCGCGCATTATTCGGGGCATACAGATTCAATACTGTTTGCTTTCATTTATACGGAGCAGTCGTGCTGCGTGTATTCCCAGACTCCCACAGGTGTTTTGTTTGTCAGTAAGCCAATTACAATGTTTCATTTCTGTATGCAAATTAATAAGCCCGATAGGGAAACATTTCCTGCACACATTTCCGATGTGAAGCCGGAGTATACAAGTAGCAGAAACCTGTCAATTGCAGACTGACAGGAGATGATGCCAGGCCGTTATGAACAGGGATTTTTCCGTTGGGCTGCTTCGGTCAAAAAAAAAAACAAAAAACACTATACCCGATTATCCGAGTGCGGATTATCCGTGGATTTTTCGACCGTACCGAAAAAATATATCCGGTCCGAAAAAAAAGTCCGAATAAATGTCAATTTTTCCCGCAACAAAAATATGACACATTTTCCCGACTTTTTCCATAATACAAACTAAAAATTCTACGGAAAGTTTTCTAATTGTGATAAAATCTTATTTAAAGCAGAATACAGCCAGCGCCTGATTTACGGCGGCAGATTTCAAGGGGCGGCAAATTGAGGCATACAAAAAAAGGAAACTACGAAAAATTAATAATAAATAATTATACGCGACTGAAAGCAGCGCCTGATTTACCATTGGGCAGAGTAGGCAATTGCTGCAAGTTGCAATAAATATTTTTCAAATAGGCTACAATAATAGGAAATAAAAGCGAAATCATTTTAAAAATTCAAAAATTTCGCCGGGGTGTTCTCAGCGCCGGATTTGCCACAAGCCGCCCTGCTATAAGTTGAAAGAGTTGAAATATAAATTTTTGTATAAAATCATATGAAATTAAGGAGAGAACTCGACAGAGATATTGAATATTGAATTTTTAAGCGGCATTGGGGGGTGGGGGGGGGGGGGATCTCAACTGCCTAGGAGCATCCGAGGGGGTAAATCCGGCACTGAATACAGCATACGTATACAGTCGTTCATTAAAAACCTGTGAATAGCCGACTTCACGCTAAGACCATTTTTCGATTATCCGGTCGCATCCGTGCTGCCATTAGCCCGGATAATCGCGAGTACAGTGTACATTGCATGTCCTATGCATTCGACCATTTCTTTTTTAAAAATAAATAAAAAATAAAAATAAAATGGTTTATTTCTTGACCGAAGCTGCCCAACGGAAAATCCCTGTTCACAAGGAAATTACTACGTTGTCATTATCACCTGTCAGTCATTGGTACGAAAATAGAATATCTAGCCAACTTTACAACCAAGGTCACTCTAAGCAGGCCCTCCAGCTCCAGGCCTGAATCAGTCTTTTGTGTCGGAGACTTTTCGACACCAAGTGTCAATTGCTGGCGTTGCTGACCTTGAAGGCAGATTTGGTGATGATTTTGGTTGGGGAAAGGATGGCTTGTTTTGGACAGAGAGATTGTGATTCATGAAAGTGCTAGGAGATAAAAGTGCCCCCCCCCCCTTCCTATTGTTCTCACCTGTACAAACAAAACAAAAATCTCAGAAAAGAATTCGCGGATAATACAGTGTCCAACATTTAGAGCCCAACCCAAAAATGATTATTATTTAAGTCCCGAGTGACGTCACCTTTGTAATTATTATTGACTTGTTCATAGGGACAACAATGGTGACCAATCGCATGTGCATAGCGGTACGACATGCGCCCTTTTTCTGGGTCATTGGTTCCTTGAGGCGAAAATTACTTCAGTTGATTTTGTCTATTTCGGTACCCTTATCGGCTTATCACATTTGAAATCTCGCTGGAATGTTTGGGTAGGGGGAAACTGGTACGGACGCCGTTGTTGGGGACTATGCATTATGCTGGATAAGTTCAAAAACAATGCGTAAGTAGGGCGTACATGTTTATTATTGTTGACTACAATGAGCAATTTAATAACAGACTCCGTGATATATGAGATTATCCGACCTGCTTAACCAGCAGTAATATAACTCAAGAAAACAGTACACCATTGATTAAATCTCGTGACTAATTGTTGACATCATACTACAAGCTCAAATTCGTTGTAAATCATTTACCACCCTATCTCAAAGTCCAATCATTCCTATGCTCCACTGTTTCGCAACCCACGCCATTGTGACCACATGTTTCGTGTTAAGACTCCACCCAGAACAATGGCCCGGATCTTTTCCCTTCCACTTGATGGCGTCTCAGTGACTCGTACTGTCTCACGTGACTTGTCTACCTGGCGTGGTTTCACAGCCAGTCAGACAGCTGCTTGGAAGGAGATAAGTTGGTGCCTCAGGTGTGCTCGACTCCACCTCAGAACAAAGGGCCGGATCTTCCTCCATCTTTGAGTGACTACCAGGCGTGGCTTCAGTAACTCAGCTGCTTGCAAGGAGGTCGGTTCTTCAGGTGTGTGCGAGTGGTCCAGCCATGGCGTCGACTTGGACATCACCCGGTAAGAAACACTACCCATACCGTACCCCTCACGCGAATCCAGATAAATCCGGTGCAAGCGGAGTGTCTGAGAGTGTCGTACCTGGGTGTCGCGGTAGTGGACGTCGTCGGGGAGGGAGCGGGCCGGCCTCTCATTTGCGCCCCGTCACTCTTGTCCATCCAGCCGCACCTCGTGCGAATTGCTCATTCCAGCTTGCCACTTGCAATCCAGGGAGGGAGGGAGGCCAGAAGGCGAGAAACAAGTGTTGGCAGTGGCAAGCGGAGGTGGAGATGCAGCTGATGGCCCGCAGTTTTGCAATGGTGTCCGCTGCCTCCTTGCCACCCCCCCCCCCCTCTTCCTTGGGGAATTTCATCTCCGGGGCGCGCAATAAAGCAGTGGGCGGGCGGGCACTGCGGTCCCCAATGCCGGCGGAATTCCTACCCCGCACGCCACGGGGCCTAATCTGGCCATCAGCATTGAGTAATTGTTCCCATTATTCCCAAATGCCTGTTCCGGGGGAGCGCATTAGCCGCCTCCTCACTCTATTAAATACCTGGGCACAGAGGGTCCTCCTCCTCCCGCCCTATTAGCCGCCAATGGCGCCGGTACTGGCGCCAGCTCTACGTGGTCCAAAAACTCCCCTCCCAAATCTCAGCTACTTCCCCCGGCACAAGAAAGAGCCCGGAATGCGTCTTCTCTGGGACCCCGGAGGCAAATACCTGGAGACC
>KZ538218.1:0-47351 GCA_000934665.2 Catajapyx aquilonaris | reverse complement strand
CCCCCCCCCCCCCCCCGGGCCGACGCGTCAATAGTGTCCAATCGTCATTCGGGACAAGACCATTTCATTGTCGATGGCGATGGGGATTTGGAAAAGACGGGCAATTCCCCTACGACATGAGAGCGCAATCGATATGGATGCCGGGGACGACTCTAGTGCTTTTATGGGGGGTGGGGAAAAAAATATTAGCTGGTAATGTTAGGTTGAGAGGTGGCATCATTGTCGACCCCAGCAACTGGGAATCTGGCAAGTTAGTCATTCCCGGAAATTGCAGTGCAGAGGACATGCATGGGTCCACTTAAACTCATATTAGCAACTGATATTAGCTTTTATTAATCAGTCAGAATTAACAGTTTTAACAGAGTGGTCAGTTTGTGTGTTTGGTTGCTAGTAGTGGACCTGGCCCAGTTCGTCCTGTGTAAATGTTCGCCTTGAACTTTCCTGCATGCACCCCGAGTAAGTAAAATCTGAGCTTGGCCCAAACTGCAGGCAACTTTGCTCTTTACTGGAGTAAATTACCGGAAGCTATGAGCCGACTTTATAAAAGCGTCCCCCAAAGCGATAACCCATATTTGATTTCAAACCGTCAGGAAACTGGAGGAAAATGTCATTTCCTTTCCCATTGATTTGTTTATCCTAAGTGGATATGCAACCCCGGGCGTCTCTCGAAAGTAAATTAGTAACAACAGCCTGTCGCATAGTACAGGGTGTTCAAAGTGTCAGGGTCGTTTTTTTAGTTGGAGCTAATATCAAAATAACTACTTATGGCGATAATAGCGATAACTATTAAAATCCTATTCATCGGATGCTAATATTATAGCAGATTAGCAGTTAATATTTGACACTAAATGTTAAGGCCATTTCACAAAAAAATGTCGCGCGGCAAACGGCGCGCGTTGCGGCAAATTTTTTATTTGTATTTATTGTTGCCAATTGTTGGCAATAATAAATATAAATAAATTTGCCGCAACGCGCGCCGTTTGCCGCGCGACATTTTTTTGTCAAATGGCCTTAACTGCTTAATGAGCAGTACCTCGCATATTATACAGGGCGTTTCAAATAGCGGAGTAGTTTATAGTTAGCACTAATATAAAGCAACTAGCCATAACTAAGAACAACCCCGATATTTTGAAACACCCTGTATATATGTGGGATACTGCTTTACATTTAGGGAGTGTCAAACATTAACTGCTAATATTAGGTTGAATAGGACCCACTGCAGGTGGTGAAATGGTGTCATGTCCTCATTGATCATTGCACGCGCTTAAGATTCAATATTCTTATTCAGGGTCCATGCTAAGCTCCCGACTCTGAACATACTAAAACCGGTCTGTTGAGCCAAATAATAATAGACCCTTTGGCCGTTACGGGGGCAGGTTCCGTTGTGTTTGTCCTTCACTTCCCGAAAGACGTAATGGGTCATAAAGCTAAAGGTCTTCATATGTGTCTCTATATATCTCAGGTACAGCAGCCGGAATTTAGCAATAGAAATTCCCACGACCCATAAACGATTCGCAGGGGGATGGGAGGGGGGCTGGGCGAGGGGAGAGGCAGGGGGTGGAGGGGCCTGAGGGGGGGGGGGGGGGTAGAAAGGGGGACGAAATGACGCCGACTACGATGGAAGTGTCCGAGGAAGCTTCATGCAAATGCGAATCGCGCAGCTGAAAATAATTACTGCTTCATTTGGAGCGATTTCCTTCAACAACTGTACCTGCGCCTATTGTGCCGGCATGATTTACATACTACCGGTACACCAAAAAAAGGCTCGAATACAGGAGTACCGCCAATTTAGTTAGCAGTAAAGTTTGGAGAATGGGGAATCCTCCTATACTGTTCAGACAAACAAGCTCGCTTCCCCCAGAACCTTCCAAGCACACAGTTAAACGAACGACACCATCCCAGTAAGAACAAAGCGCCTTTATGGACGCAAAAAAAAAGAGGCGACCGAATGCTACTGCGACATATTAGCGATACATATCATCTAATGACAGTTACTGGCATAAGTTCATTCGAAGAGTACCGTACCTACACAGGTGTAAGAAAAGCAGATTATAAGCCAATTTGCGTTGCCTCAATAAGCTTAAGCAAATACGATTAAGTTGAAGGGCTTCAAAATTCTGGGGGGGCGCCTGAAATTAGCTTCCTATACAAGTGCGTCATATCGCGACGCAAATAGCATCACCACAGCAACCTCGCACCGGACATATACAATGAGCATCTTTTTTTGTAAAAAGAAGGCCTCGCAGTCGGGGTCAAAAGAGACCCCACTTGTCCCTAATGATAGGGCCCTAATCAACCCCTTCTGTAGCCTACACGTCCAAGCGAACAGGAACAAGTTGAGGATTAGCTAATGTGCCCCACTTCCACCCCCCCTCCCCCAAATTTTCAGTAAGGGTTCACACACAAATTTGTGACGTTGCTTGATGGTAAACTACACTTTTGCCTTTTTCCAACCCCATTCATGCCACTTCTCCGGACGTTGTCGTTGATGATACATTCCTTTGTCAGCAGGCACTAATGACGTCATCAGAAGCCCCCCTCCTTTCTATTCATTATCTGTAATTGTGCCCTGGCATTGCGCGCCCCTTTTTTAGACCCTCAAGGTGCCAATTTACGGGAGATGTTGCTCACTTCTGATGAGATTATACAGCGTGTGCGGCGGTTCAGATGTAAGTCGCAATACCGACCTTTTGATTTGGGTGCCATCACCCCATGCAATCAACGGTATAAAAAAGACATGGCGGCGGCATACTATTTTTCAGCGCGTTCCAAAGTACGGAGCCGTGACGGTAAACCTCCCCCTCTATATTGGCAGCGGATCTGGTAAAAAGGTCACATGGTATCGCATGATTGTGTATCCATCACACTCAAATCCTGCATCCTGCGTCGCACATAAATTTGCATGTTATGTCGCCACTAATTTATTACCGGCGCTAAATATCAAAGTGTGTGCGCTTCGTGTACCCCCCCCCCCCTCCCCACCACCACCAAATGCTAACTTTGTCTGTAATCTCCATCGGATCCACCCAGCAAAAATTAATTCCTCGGGGTCAAAACCGCCTGGCCAGCTGAAAATAACAAAATAGTGCGACGTGTCATCAAAAGACGTGCTAATAACGTGACAACCATTTCCCTGAAGGTCGTTCGCCATTTCTATCGCGATACCCTTGACGCAATCGGGCTTTTATCTGGAAATTGCGCAAAAATCCCCCTGGATTGGACCTGTGCCATTGTACCCTGGTCAAACTACCGCACAAATATGTACCTTTGCCCAATGCGTTTATTGACTTCTATAAAAGTGGTCACCTCACGTTAAAAACAAAAACGCACCCAACCGACCTATGTTTCGTCTACGACCTAGTGGACTGACCCACATTTATGACCGCTGACTCATCGCGACACACTTGCATATCTAGCGACCTAGCAATTCCATTCACAGTCTCGCATTGTAGTCTGGGAGTGTCAATACCCCCCNCCCCCCCCCCCCATTACTCGGGAGATCCCTGTTAGTCCATTGTTGTCTGCTACCTGCCAACAACTAGCCGCTTTTTTAACGCATGTATCACCCTGTTGGACGGTAGCCCAAGCCGTCAAGATTTGAAAAGCGTGAAGGATAGTTTCAGGAAGCCGACTACTTTTGGGTATAACCGAGGAGGGGTCCAGCCCAGAGTTCGCCGTCAGTCAGTCACAACTTGAAACGGTACATTGGCTGGCACGTGGGGGGCGCAAAAAGGATGGGGGGGACTGGCACAAAGCCCCCCGTGATTCACCCAAAAGGTCGCCGTGATTCAACTCTCAGGACCCATTTCCCCAGCTTCCTTCCTTCCGTCTCCGGCCCGGAAAAGCTTCATTGCCTTCATGCCCGGACGGAAGGAAAAGCCAANCCCCCCCCCCCCCCCCCCCCCGCGCACCCCCGCACCCACTTTTGGGGAAAAGGGGCCCCCCTAGTGGAAACAGCTGGCAACAGTGAAGAGTGGGGCTAATAATGAAGGGGTATTACGGCGTTATGGTCAGCACTCCACAAATCTCCCCTCCCGCATCCCCGCCCAGCCCACTTCAGTAATTAAACGGCCCTGATATTTGAATTTGGGGGAATTAGAGGGAGGTTGAACCTGGGGTGCCCCGTTGCCGCGCTTTCGCCTCATTATCGGCACCCTACCCCGCCTTCTTTGTCAGTCGGACAGGACAATTGACATGGGCCAGGTAGCATCGGCAACACCGAGATTCAACGTGTTCTGACCTCGACCTAACTAATAAGGTCACACACGTGGGCAATTTCGTAGGTGGTCCCTCATTTTTTTTAACGGTGTCGCCTGGTTATCGCTCTCCCAAAGGAAACGCGCGAGTCATGGACACTTTAATCACATCCTACGTGGGAGAGGGCCATTACGATAGGGTGCGCCAGGGTTGCCGGCTCGGAAGCGGGAGGGTCAGGTACGGTACCAGGGTGGGGCTGACAAATATAGATGCGGTGGTATGTCCGGCCTAGTGAGCCGGCAACCCCGCGCCCCCAAGATATCCCAGGTGTAGTATCGCTCAGCTTCCTGCGGCGTCACTTCCTGCTTCGCCTTTCCTCGAGGTGGTTCCCTCCGACTAGGGGCCACCCCCCTTGTCTGACCACACGTTGCGGAAAATTCCTGCCTCGCGCGCCCGACACATCTGCAGATAATGCCGTCCTCCTTTACCGCACTGTTTCGCCAGGTTTCGCGACTATGCCACAGCCCACCGTTTACGACCACTCATGTGACGTCGCGTCGTCACCAGCCCCGTATAATCGCACCCCACGCATTTGAAACGCGGCTACATAATAAATAATAATAATAATAATAATAATAATAATAATAATAATAACAATAATAATAATAATAATAATAATAATAATAATAATAATAATAATAATAATAATAATAAGGTTCGTATATCGGCGATATTAGCACTGGAGGACGGTCCCGATTGTTGAAGCGGTTCGGGTGACCGCGACCGTCCTTTGTTTAGCTTATAATAGGGGCAGTCACCCGAACTACTTCGGGCTGTATTGTACGTGACCGAAAATCGTCCTGCGGGCCTGAATTTCGATCGTATGTATTTAGGAACGTTCACATATCGATGGCTTCGAAGTTGCTTGCTTGACGGAAGTAAGTAATTTGATTAATTTCCCGCAGGAACTTGCGTACTATGGTAGGGACTTTCCCGCCTTAACAATAGATCTTTAAATAGATTTTACAATGAACTCTTGCAGTAATAACATCGAGTGCCCCAATTTGTGAATGAGTCCGTATACGGGATGCTTGCAACAGCTGTTGGTAATCCGACTAGGACCCCGCTGTGTGACCATTTCCCACAGCCTAAATTCTGTCACCGAAGGTGTCAACTGTAAGTGGCGTTCGTATACCGTAAGCGTTTATTGACGTTGGCTCATAAAAAAGGTAGGGCGGAATGCTCCTGATTGCTCAGAGATACACAGCACCAATCAAAAGGACGCGGCTTTCTCACCGGTTACAAGCCCCAGGGGAGATTTTCTAAGGATCCTTCCTTCCCTCCCCTACAATGCCCGCCTTTGTACCAAAACGCTACCTCCCATCTTCCAGACGTCTTCATGGCCATTGGACGAGGCCAAGAAAAGCGGGTGACCTCGACAAGGTGGTTTCTCCGTCCACCCTCGCCTGGTTGCCACCTCTCCCACGCCCCATCTTTGGTTCTCACCTGCCGCACCTCCTAGCAAGAGGCGGAGTTTACCTGTGTCTCCCACCCTCTGTTATTGTCACCGGCATGGATTCCTCCCCCCTTAATGTTCCAGACCAGAAGTGATAGGAGTCAAAATTGATGAAAAATTACGGGACGCCCCTCTCTCCCTTTTTCCTGCATAATGCATGAGATGATCTTCCCTCTTCCTACCTATTCGGATGGGGGCAGGAGCAGGGGGAGGGAGCCGCCCCCGCTTTTTGGGGGCCGCCATTTGGCGCAGCCGTCGGGCCGTGGCCAATGCCCACCAGCCACCGCCAACAATGCTCGCGTGCGGTGGATTAGCGCCCTCCGCTTTTCCCTCCCTTGTCCCCGCGCATTGTCGAAGGTGGCCTTTGTTTCGCTTTTGTTCCCTGTGGGGTCGGGAGGTGCGACGAGAGATCGAGCGTGCCTCTGTCGCCATTGTTGCCATATGGGCTGGACGTGGCAACAACGCTGGCTGCCCCTTGGCCTCCTCCAAGGCAGGAAATTGCCTCCTTCAACCCGCCTTTTGCCGGAATATTTTTTTGTCCTTGCCACTCTCTTCTTCCCAGAGACCTGCGTCTGGGAAGAGCTGGCCATGTTGCCGTTGCCCCTTCTTCGCCGTCTGGCAACCCGATCCTTCCATCCCACCATCCTCCTCCACCCCCCGCCACCTGAGCACCGGTAACTCACAGGCACTCCGGCGGTTGGACCGGGAGAGGGATGCGGGGGAAGATCCTTGTTTACGTGGCACTTCCTGCGAAATGGCAACCCTGCTGGTTCTGAAGGAGGCAGGAGCCACATCTGGAACTCATCAAGCCCGGGTGACCAGAGCACCCTCGCTCTCCGTTGCCACCTCGGGCCCTTTTCTTGCCGAGGTGATTTTGGGTTGGGGGTGGGGGGGAAAGGAATCATTTCGGAGAAATGGCGCCCAAATCTACCCGTTTTGTGGCAGTCCGCCCACCTCATCCTCTTTTATTTTATTTTTTTCTGTTTAAATGGACGAGGCGTTATATTAAGTCGGATTCAGAGTAGTGATATGTCCTATGTGTGGGGTGATTCAGTGAACCGGGCCGAGGCGATAATCGACATTTTTATTTAATGTTGATTACGAAGTGGGGTTCGAAGTCTAGTAGGGATTGGGTGCCCCACTAATATAAGCGTATGTGACGAGCGCAATACCATGTGCCGCAATTAGAATAAAATATGGGGGGAAAGGCCGATGACGCACCATCATTATAGGTATGCTTCGGGAGGGCAAATTCTTTTGGAGAATTCTGAGCAAAATTAGTCGATCGATAAGCTGTTTTCTAAAGGAAAACAATGGGGCTTCTTTGCGACATCAATATAGTGTTCAAAAAACAACAAAAGCCTGATCATATCCAGCGATATACAGGTGTGTCCGCATGGCTTCCTTAACTACAGTAATGAAATCGAAATATTAAAACATGTCAGGCTACTGATGAGGCTGGACCAGTAATCGTCCACTATTCTCAAAAACCAGTAACATCATTGTATCGATAAAAATAATCGAGTAATTATTATTTCAATGCAGTGTGATACGGAAGGTGAAAGTAATGATACAAGACTTGTAAAAAAAAGGGGGGCCGCGAGAATTTTCCAGAAAATTTCACTGTAGTATTAACATGTGAGTAGTTCATCGATTATAAGTAACTTCTCACATCGTGATAAGAACCAATCAAGCTGAGCATATAAGTAGGATTTATGTGACATTTATAGTGACTGTATACACACGAATTTCGAAACGGTAGTCTAGGCGGTACAAACCGCGTCAAACATAATATAGGCGATAGATACTGTGAAAATATTTTTAACACATAGACTGCGCGAAGATTCCTCTTCAGACTAACAGGACAGGCTCATTATCCAAATGACTCTTCCGAAACCTTCATGCAATTACTTCATCCCCATACTCAAATTAATCCCACGACTAAAAGAGCAGCCTGTACATTCCACGTGCCTGCACAGCATTAAAAAATTAATATACTAAAGTAACCTCCGAGTAACAGAACCGGACTGTTCACCGCGATAACTTACACCCTCTATCTTAATGCACTCCCGCATTCTCCACATTCCCTCCTCCCAGCCTCCAAAAAAATGGCCCACCCTTTTTTTTTTTTTAAAAAAAAAAAAAAACCCATCTAGTCTTGCAACGGCAACGTGGGCCTGCAATAGGCCCAGAGGTCAACCGAGTGCCTTCCCCGGTGAGCCGCAAAAAGCAAAGGAGGTCACACCAGACCGGAGCTGGAACTAGCATTTCGCCGCTTGTTAACTAATGAGGCCAGGGGCCAACTAGGGCCTGGGATATGCCCCACCCCAAAATATGCAGGTAAAAAAAAAATATAAATCTCAAAAAGTGCAAAGCAATCGAGCTGGCAACCATGGCGAGGGATTCTGGCTGGGATGGATGAAGTAGACAGGAGAGGGGAAAGGCAAGCCCGTCCCGGCTTGAGCACACATGGCGCCCAAACCGCCCCTCCACCTGAGCTCCCACAAAGACCCAGCCTCACATCCTTTGTCGCCTTCCACACATGGCCAGACCCAGCTTCCAAGATGGCTATGACTAAAAGCGTGATTGCATATACGGTGTTTTTGCTTATGACAGCAGTCACCTGCAAACCTCTAAGCAAAAACAGCGCATCTGCAACAATGGCCCCACATAGCCGGCTGGAACTATGGTAGAAAAAAAAAAAATAATGTGGCCGTCGTCCAATCTCTGGTAATGGACGTCGGACATTCCGCCGCTCCATCTTGTCATTTCAACATGTTTCAGCCCGGGCAATTTATGCTAATGCTCATAATTTCGCGTTTTACACAACGACGGCCGCGGCTTTCTCAATTATTTTGCCGGCGCAAGTCCGTCCTATAAATTACATTCTAATTGTTGGGATTGAGAAACGTGATTTACAACAAGGGGCTACGAGAGGGGGGGGGGATGACTATTGCGGGCGATACGTGCATTTAGTCGCTTATGCATGACCCACGCACGCTTCCCTTCCTAATATGCAAAAAAAAGTCGCCCCCCCCTCCCCACTCGCAAAATTGCACATGGGAAATTTGCCAACCCGTAATTTGTGTATACGTGTAACTACTCCATACAGGCCATCCAACCTGTGCTGTAAACTAATGCAAATGAGCGGGAATGCANCCCCCCCCCCCCCCAAATCAAGAGAGGGTTGAAAGGGGGAGGGGGTGGACTGGGTGAGGCCCACCCACCCACCCTGCGCCACAAGCCCCCTGAGAGAGTGGTGTTGGGCGCGGCTAGCCCAATGTCCATGACCCCTTATCAGTTGGGGCGGCCGAGGAGACGCACATCCTGGACCGCCTCCGCCCTTGGAAATAACCCGTGAAGCCTCCAACCTGTGAGGGCACAAGATGAGCAACCGTACCACCTATCCGAAAATTTACAAGCCCCCTCCAAAAAATCAGCTATTATTTTATTCGCTATATTATGACCAGGTAGGTCTTTCCAAGCCTGCCAGAAGGATCGTGTTTCTGAAGGCGTAGTCAAAAGGAGGTAATTATTACTGGTACTTGCTAGGAGGGTTAGGTAACCACTTGCCTCCGAATATTATCCTCCATTTTTTTTTAAAAACCCCCTGCTTTTGGCTCCAACCGCGTTCTACCACCACATCACAACAACTTTTACGACCTGCATTAGTATCAAAGAAAACGTGAGACGAGCTCGGCAGCCGATTTTGTTTCACTCGGCTGCAAAGTGGCTTCATGGTCACAGGGAATCTTAGCTCCGCCAAGATGCTCCACTAGATTCCTTTTCCTCCCCCCCAACCCTCCCTACCCTCCGAACCCACCCTACCTCCTCCTCCCGGCCATCCCTCACCACCTCTCCCTGGGCCCCCTAATCTAACCTTTTCACCCTCCTCCTTTACTATTACTCTCAAAGTGAAACTTTGTCCTATATACCATTGCATTTCGACACTTTTTTTTTTACACATACACACACACATATGTGCGTGACCTTTAGTCGACTTACTCTTTTTATAGATTCCGCACTTTTGCAAGTCATTTTTAAACCGGGGCATTAAGCATGGTAGTTCTTCCCCCGTGCACAAGGTCAACACCAAAAAGTTTGTATTTTGCTCGCTAAAGTAGAAGCGACAAAAAAAAAAATAGGGTATGGAGAGGAGCGGGAGGAGTGGGGAGGTGGGTGGGAAGAAATCGATAACAGTAATGTATACTTGGAAAGACGCTTGCTTTTTTTTTTTTTTGTTCGTTATTTTCACCCAGTAAAAGTAGGGTACCGCGGTGCGGAGGTTAGCCAACCCAACCAATGACGCATTTGCCTGGATGTCGCCATATGCAAAAAAAATTGTCGCGTTCGTAACAGGTGGACAATCACGTGCCAATCTGGAAGGGGAAGGTCGCAATTATAGCCAATCGAGATGTTTTTTTCCCCCCCTAGCCACCTTTGCCTATTATTGTAATTGGCCGGACCACTTGCGCCGTAACCTCAGTCCGAGTTAGTAAACAAGGAATTATTATGCCTGCACTCCGTACACGTCATTTGGAAGGTGCCGAAAAACAATACTGTGCCAGTTTGTCATGTTATGCTGCCAAATTAAGCCTCCGGTCCCCCCCCCCTCCCCCCAACGGTCGGAAAAAGGTCGCGATGCGGCGATATATTGTCCGAATCAATAAACACCCAAAACACAATGTCGCGTCGTGCTCTATGTTCGGCCTGGGCCCAAATGCGCAATTGTGTGCGGTTACATATGCGGTGCTGCTTTTTTCGACGACGTGCAACTTTGCCGTGGAAATGAAGGAAAATATTAGACCGCACACGTTGATGCTTCCCACGTGTGTTTATGCATCTTGCGGTATGCCGTATTTTTTTAAGTGTTTTGTATAGCCCCCACGGTATAACAGTCGTTGCGTATTTAGGATGTAAGTCATATTTTGATGAAAATGAGAAGTTCATTAGTCAAAGCGGATGCAGTGAGTCACACACGCCTTTAAAATAATCAGCTGATAAAATGTTCCGGCCGGAGTTTGGTTGTATACTGTACGTGTGGTTGTGTGGCTGCAACGCGATCCTAAACCTAAACAGGTAACTCGGGAATATGCCGATGCGAAACATTCGCGAAGGACGTGTCAAGGTGGTGATTCCACACGGTGTGATCCATTTCCCTGATCAGGTTACAGGACATTTATGCAAGAATCCCACGTTCTCTTAAATTCACACGTACTATATCGCTCAAAAACAAAATCAAATGCAAAATCGTCTCTTTATGTTTTTGAGCGATATATAGTACATACTGTAGGCCTATATTTAAAAAGTTTTTGTACACAGTTGAGCACGGGCATACATGAAACTATCCTGTGATATAGCGCCTTATTTACTTATCACGTACACTGAAATACTCGATCTATACCGGTACTGTACTCCTTTCTAACCTTGTTATGACAAGTATACGTCTAAAAGGTCAGATTGCGAACTTTAACCTTCAACCCGAAATGATTTCAAGGGTTTTTCCCTCTCCAGAATCCTCACAAGTACCTTACCCAGAATTGTTACCTAACAATATTGGATTTTGCCTCAACCGGCGGATGTGTGAAAGGGTGTTCTTATCTGAACTCCCCCACTGTATAAAATTGCGCTGCATCACCGCGGACCTTGATGGGCGGCAGGCATGTGAAGGCCAGCCATTGTACCTGCTTCCACTCAAGGTGAAAATAAACAGTTCAGATATGGTGCATTGAAATCACCCACTACATGTTGGTGCTAATGTAACCTTGTCTAGCCAACTTGCGTAACCTCATCACCTTACGCATCTTTCGCAATTCAACCCTTGGTTCGCTGCTTGATGGACACCGTGTATACATTTTTAGTGACACGGTACTTGACTGCCGGTACTATATGGCACTTAAGTGTTGATTAACCTGTTGACCTGTACGACGGAATCCAAAAGCATTGCATGATCTTCTAAAACCAGTGTATTTACAGGGTGCATCCGCAAGAGAGCACCCCAAGAGTTATCACTTGCACGACGTAACCATTAAGCGTAATCAAGCACAGCTGACAGTTGCACACGTTACTATAGGAGCAACGACTGTTTTCTCTCGCCTAGGGTCCACCCTACAATATTTTCACATGAAAACATCTGCGATAAAACTATTTTTCGCATTCTTCAAACGCTATACGCGATTTTTAGCGAAATAATACAGTACGCAGCAATGTACTAGCCTACTTATGTAACGCCACGTGCAGCGAAACAAATGTCTAGACGTTATGAGCAGCTCTATAAACACATATTAAATTTAAAATCTTCAATTACGAATCTATACATAATTTAATAATTTAATTTAATAATAAGTTAATAACCAAAATACAACAGGTCCTATAAAGTGTACAGTTGACGCCGGATATAACAGACTTCAAGGGACCGCGGAAAAAGTATGGTATAACGGAGGTCTGTTACAGCCAAATCGCCACTATTTCAACAAATACACAAGGTTTGCTGCTTTCCATATGCTTATAATGCCCACTTCTGCATAAATTAATGAAACGATCCACAAAATTGCGAAATTAGCTCACCCGTAAATTATGCAATACCAAAAAAAGGTAATTTTATTCTACCGTCCCCTTGCTGACAAATATGCCAGAAAAAGTAATTTTGAGTAGCATAGATCAGTGACAGACGCGAAAATGACTCCCACTTCTGTATTCTCTACTTTCCTGCGAGTGGGAAAGATATTTGAATCATCAAAAACACCACAAAATGGTCTGTTATGAGGTGAGGTGAAAATGAGTCTGTTATATTATGAGTAAAAAACGCAGGGCCTTATGGAAGTTTGCAGGGACCGGCCTTTCGAGTCTGTTATAACCGCAAGTCCGTTATAGCCGACGCTGTTATATCCGAAGTCAACTGTAATTTTTTAAAAAGGAATTCGCAATATATATTTTCTCGTATAATACAATATGTCATATGCGGTATATTATGCAAAATATGTATTGTTAATTCCTACACATAATCGAGGATTTTCCATTATAATATTGCAAATTTATTTATTTATTTATTTATTTATTTATTTATTTATTTATTTAGTTTACCCCGTGATAGAGCAGTGCTCTCTTGGGNGGGGGGGGGGGGAGGGGAAATATATTGCGAATTCCTGTACATAATATAAGATGTGAAATTTAATTTGTGTTCATACAACTGGGAGACATGTCCTTCGTACTTTCTCAGCACCTTCCCTCGTGCGAAAAGACGTCGTCGACCTTGTTTCCCTGCAAGATGAGACGATTGTTTATCCTTGGTGATATACACGCGTGCATAGCCCGGATCTAGCACTTTCTAGACCAGGTAACCTTCTGCCTCTGATGCACTTATGCGCACACGAAAAATATTGCTGACTATCTAACTGACGCATCCGCTAGACCTGACAGGTTAGCTAAACAGCCTGAAGGCCGCTTCACAAACTCGGCGTTGCGAAAGCGGGGCGAAATGCCCGTTTTACAAACCCGGATTTGCGCGAGCGGGGCGTACGGAGAGCGGAAAATTTGCGAAGGGCTATTCACAAATGCTGCGTGCGATGACCGAGCGCGGGCGTTGCGCTGGCGTCCAATCGGGTGGACTTTCTGCGTGCGATGAGCGTAAGACCCACACGCCACGCTTTCGCAACGCCGAGTTTGTGAAGCGGCCTTAACACGCACTTTGCGACACGAGTTATTTTTTGTCGCACCGGTCGTGTGTGGAGCTTAAAAAAAAAAAATCCTATGCTATAGCCTACGATGATTCAAAGCCAACCATATCTACATTCAAGCCGCAACTGGGAAAGTGTTTTCCTTCATAGATTTGAAGGGTGGAAAAAAAAAATTGAAAGGAAGCTTACAGTATGCACTCGGAGGGTTTAAGAAATTGCATCGCATTCACCTTTCCTGACGGGGTGTAATTTTGCATAGTTGGAACCAGAACCTAGATTTATTTTTTTCAAGGAAATCTTCAAGTGTGCAAGTCGACGCCGAATTATTTTGAGTAGTTTTTCACGCTTTCTACACTGAATTTTCGATTCACGGTCAGTAAAGCTATGCTTTCATTTGAGTTAAATATATACTTTAAAAAAAACGAAGCAGTTTGGAGGAGGGGATATGGTGTCCGACTACTAATCGGGAGGTCCTGGGATCAAATCCCAGGGCCGGCAACTCTGACCGTGGTTTCCCACGGTCCTTTAAGGAAAATTCCGGAGTTGCTTCCGTAATTAATAGGCCACAGCCGCTTGCTTCCGTCCCTATCCTACCCCAAAGAGCACAGTAAAATGAAAAGCAAATAGTTCCAGGCAAAACAACCCCCCCAAAGAGCCGATGGCTGATAAAGGGGCATGAATTATTATTATTATTATTATTATTATTATTATTATTATTATTATTATTATTATTATTATTATTATTATTATTATACTAAAAAATTCAAGGCAATTGAGCGCCAGATTTTCATCAATGTCAGCTCTTCCCAATAGAAATATTCGTTTCTTAAAAAAGTCGCGTAATTTACGCTCAATTTGCGTCAATCGTTTTCAGCTTGATATGGGCAAATAACCATTACAAGAAAACAAGCACTATCGGCACTCAAAAAATGGTGCACCAGGCATTGATACCTCCTATTATTTTAAATTTTTAATGCACTAAAAAAACGAGCTGCATGAATGGACATAAATGAGATCCTGCTTCTCACTGGATCAGCTTTTATTTTGTACCAAACAGGTGTCGCATGGATGATGTTTGTTTCCTAGTTCCCCACTTGGCTGAGCAAATGTGGTCTTTCTCCACGGCCCTCTTTTTTGTTGTTGTTTACCCCCCGAGAGCTCTATAATTGTAGATTAGGTTTCCCGCAACACTGCCCCCGCAACAATATAACAGGGGGCTGACATTCCGATAGAATCGCTCTCCTGCAGCACATTTTCCTCTCTCGCGTCAATTATATTGTAAATGGCGTGCCCTCCATGGTAGTACCGGTTTTTTGCGTCAAACTCCCGGCTTTATAAAGCGGGTCACTGCGGAGCTATGATGATAAAACTACGTGTGACGCAGGATTTAAATCCTATGCCAGGAGCTGGCCAGTTACCAAAGACTAGCGAATACTTTCCGCATTTTTAAATTTTTTTTTTTACTCTTTTTTTTTGGGGACCCAGGTGATGCAGATTCTGCCTGGTTCAGACATTACACACTCGAACTATTCTGCTCCCATTCCGCTATTATGAGACTGATAAAAAATAGTTGTGCACCAATTTTTTGGAACTTTTTTTTTTTGTTAGAGCGTTACAGGAGAATGCTTTTTTACTTCTTGCATATCTCTCGCGCAAGCACTTTTGCATTGCACTTCATCTTTGTGGACACGGACAAATATTACACTTTCTGTAGATACTCCTTTGAACTGGGGCCAAATGGCCTGTGCATCTTGGCCTATATTTTGTCGTAATATCTGCCCGTTTCCCTCCGAAAACATCCTACCCCAAAAATAAAGTTTTTTGGGGGAATCCACGCTGGGGTTGCATTGCGAGCTGTAATTTGATCCCAGATTACAAAAATCTCTAAATATTTACATACCCCAGCAGGCTCATTAACGAATGGAAGAAATTCCTTGCTAATCAAGCAATGTCGCACTGGAATAACATGGTCAGAAATTAGGAGTCCTGCCTGCTGGTATCTGCAGCTGGTATGCGCTGCGTATAAAACTGTTTACTCTTGCCACCTCCCATACGTAAGTTTGGTCATTTAGATTATGAGTTCACAAAAAAATAATGTCCTTGAAATTGATAAATAGCACACCTTCTTGACTAAGTTGCAAGTTTATCAGCCTTTGTGCACCGTTCAACACATCAGCCACATGTCTGCCTTTTCCGGGTTGACTACTCGTGACCTTTACCATGCCTGTGGTTGATGTTGAGGCATACTCTTGTCACCCATCATCCCCCAGCTCCACCCCACGTAAAGATAACTCACTCGAAGTATGTACCAAAATAAGCAGCCACTTCCTTCAAAATGTACGATAGCACCAGAACGCAGGTACTGCACCACATGAGTTTTTTTTTCCTCGAACGAATGAGTCTTGGTTTACGGTACGAAGAATGTGAGAATCAGGTGCACAAGGCTGGTATGACTCAGCCCACGTAAAAGGAATGTAAATTTGATAGGCTGCAACCAGGCGGTCACGTGTGAATCAAGTATGTGTTGGTCTCTACGTTAAGAAGCATATTTTTAATTACAGGCGATATAGAACCCAAACGACAGGAGTTGTGTTAATGTTCTTTATTGGTATCTTGTGTCCAGTTATCACTCCAGACTGATATTGGAGGTAATGTATTTTATGAGCGCTAGTTTATGTGGAGTGCTTCAACAAGAGGGGTTCAATTAATGTACCGCAAATGATGCTGTCAAAGGCCCTCCAAGTTATATTAACATCAGAGTGTAGCCTAACTCTGTCTAATTTATTCGATTCAAATATACTGTCACGTGTCCGTATATTTAGTCCGTACCTTGAAGCACAATTTTTATATATTTTAATTGTACGGTATGTCTTCGTAGTCCGTACAGGCTGCGTTGTTGCCAACTTTTCCACTCTAATTACCTCAATAGCCGCAGACAGTTGGGGGCAAAAACGTGCCACCTTACTTTCCCGGCGTGTCCAGTATATACAGCGTGGCTGGGTATGTGTGGGAGGGGTGATCGGATCATTTTGGATGGTGGCCAGAATCATCATTGGTCACTTCCCTTTGTGAGTCACAATATGCAATTGACGTTCCTGCAGGTGTTATAATCAACTATTATTTTAGGAAAATAAAATTGGAGACCAGGTATAATTTTCTAAATTAAATTGAAATTTATTTCAAATCGTTAGTGGCATAGGCAATACATGTAACTTTGTAATTCTGTAGCCGGTTGAGAGTTGCAGATAATTCCTCCTGCATATATTGGCGAGAAGCCTCCAATCCATCAGAATGGGTACGGCAGAACAACGTGCACTCAGGCATTGACGGGATGCATCCAGCAATCAATGGGCACTTGTAACAGCCATGTTTACTAAACTAAGGCACGATATACACTGCCTAGGTGATAAGAAGCAGGTCGTCACTCGAGCTGTAACGGTAACAATGGACAAGGTTTTGATAGCGCCACAAAGCATTAACCAGACTTTGTCGTAACCGATAACCTGTAACACTATGTGAAAAAAAGCGCACCATTTGACAAAAGCCACTGGATATTTCCCATCTTATCCTCGAAACTCTGCAACCTGATATTCACACCTGTAGGTGGCCCTAAACAAGGAGCACCATCCTCAGGCTATTCCGGCCAAGCGCCAATATTCTGTACGACCTACAGTTCAAGAGTTCATCAAATGTAGACATCCTATAGTACCAATTTCAGAATAATAAGATGCAGTCGACAGTACTTTATCTCTGACCAATAATCACAAGGCTCGCCTCGACACGGTATTCATTCACGTGCAAATGAAATCATCCTCTCAGCACCAATAACTATTTCTCATGGCCATGATAAATGCACCCTATACTATACGAGATTAGGCAACTGCCAAGCCGTGTTGGGAAACTCCGGCTAGGCATTGGCCCTACAAAAAAAAAACAAAAAAAAACAGTTCTGTCAATCCTGTTGAATAGCTACCTGGTTTCATTACAGCGAGTATTCCGCAGGCTGTGACATACCCCGCATTCTGCAAAATTGGCCATGGAACATGCCACCTGAATTTACACTCCGTATATAACTATGCGCCAGTTGAGCAAGCCACGTGACGCAATGGCCGTGTTTCCACGAAGGCCTCATCGGAGCAAGGGTCAAGGGTGATAGAGATATAGAGCGCATGTAACCTTCTATTGCTCCCCGCTCTAAGAAGCACGTTTGAAGCAATACTTTTTTTTTATCCCCCCCACCTCGTTTTAGTGACGGGACTTCACTATGAATCACCACGTTCTTAGAATCCGCCATAGTTTGCTCAAGACTTAGGTCGGTACTGCCCTCCCATTATTGACGGATCACAGCCTCGGAGTCGGCGGCCAAGAGCATCCCTGTAGGGTGGGCCCAGCTAGAAATGGATATGAAGCCAGGGGGTCCCCCTCTCACTCTCCACAACCCCCTACCACTCCACCTCGGGTCCCCCNCCCCCCCCCCCCCAACTCTATCCGGGACTAGCCCTCCAAATCTTTCCTCTGCACACTTGCCTCCCAATCCCCGGAGGTAGGGGACGACAATTGGTATCCCGTAGGCCCATCTGCCCCCCTCCCAAAAATGATGGGGGTGTCCATGCACCCCCACCAATCTAAGATCTCACCCATCTGCCACTCCTGGTCACATCCCCCCCAGATTTACCTGTGATATTTAAAACACAATAGGAGAAGGACCGAATTTGGCAGGGGTAGGGGCACGCTGTACCAACCTACCCCATGACCTAACTCAAGGCGGAGACACACCTATCTTTTATCACAGTGGTTCTCAACCCTTTTCGGGTCGCGACCCCCTTTTATGATTGTCAGGTAACCTGCGACCCCCCCCCCCTCCTCGGGTGTTAGTAGGTGTTGAAAAAAAACACCTTCGTGATGAAATTTCCTATAAAATTTATTTTATTAATTTTAGTAATATTTTAAATTATAAAAATAACCGGGGCCACCCGCAACCCCCAGTTGGGAACCACTGTTTTAGCACAAGCCTCGGAAAGTTCGGCGTTTCCTGAAGTGAAAGCGTAGCCTGTAAAATATCTAATTTGACCATTAAAAATAATACCGGTAGTTATTATTTGTTATAATAATTATTATTGGGGATTGTCGGGCTTGGAAATAAGCAATATTTGGTGATGATATTGCCGATACAGCCTGCTGGACCAACAGCCTCCCCTCTATATACTCAACGGTCCCCAACTGTCCCCTTTCACCCCCGGGGAAAGACAAAAAGCAAGCTGTGTCGCATCTGGCGACCACCTAGCTAGGTATCTCCCTCGCAGTGCATTGACACACTCCCAGCGCCCACAGTTATAATAGTTTCCTGCCAAGGTACTATCAGGGTGGGTGGGAGTGGGGGGGGGGGGTGCAGGAAACCCAAATTTGAAGCGGAGGTTCCAAATCACATCCTGAAACAGCGTGTGAGAAACGAGGTGCGGGTTCGGATAAGAGACACGTCACACCCCCATGCTTATGGTCCGGCTTTTATCGCTGTTGGGGAGCCTTGCTCTAGTCACAGGACCCACTGATTTCGGAGGGGGTGACTGGATGCAAAGTACAAACGCCTAATGAAAAGGTGGTGGATCGGTTTCCCCTCATTGACCCCACCGCAAACGTCAAACTGCTGACTCCACCCCCGCCATGCCTGCTGCTAACTCAATACACGTTCATTTCCACACCCAGATCGAATGGTCAAACAGGAAATGCCCTAAAGTCACACTGTGTCGCACTGTGGAGACACCCCTGATGCCTGCTAGATTCAGCCCAACTCAAACACCAATTCCCACATTTCCCATTCATAATGTCTATTGTAATATCTGCGACGACCACGCACCATAAAGGGCCAAATATTATATTTATTTTATGTATGCATATTGCATCAACCCCCCAATGGCTTTGCCGATAAGTCTAATTGAACCCCGACTGCTACTTAGAGCTTAACACCTTTTGAAATCCAATTTCTTAGGAGCTGTCTGCTAACCAGCCTTGAGGATATTGTGAGCATGTGTCTCTGATAGCATAACGGGTGGCGAGGGCAATGCACCAGCCTAATTCCAACCATGTGCGCGAGGAATTTAGCTCGTGCCCAGCTGATTTCATCGTAGATGTCAAATTTGGAATACTTTGCTACTTCCTAAATAGCTTTCGCGTATATGTCAGTCCGGCTTCCAGTTTATAGCAATTTATTTTACAATATGAAAATACACGCCAACGATACAAACAATTGTCACTTCTAGTCGTGGTCTGTGTTGACAATGCAAGGCTTACAGTCCAACTGGGGAAAACAAATAAAGCACACGAACGGTTCCAAACTTACATTATTTTTAATTATTTTACCAGTCGGATTAGATGTGGTATTTTAACTTACATGTGGTGTATTTATAGTGGGCTGATAGCACAACTGGGCACATGATCATATGCCCAAGTGCAATCTGGGCAAAGAGCTTACAGCAAATGTCCACTGGTCCAATGGCCAAACACGTCAGTAGCAATACTGAAGGTTGTGACATAGACAAAACAGTGAGGTCCTGTCATCAGTTCATTGGACAGTTCACATCGATATGACACGATGTGATGGCTGATAATTACTAAGCAGATAAATTCGTACGGCGCATCTTGTATGTGTCGTTTCCAGCCGTCTATCTTGTCATTTTATAAATATACTGAGACAGTGTCCGATATAAAATAAAAAGTTGGAACATATTTGCTACACTGGCAGTAAATTATGTCCAGACTATAAGGAACTCAATTAATGAAACATAATAGTATAACTCTTGCTCTTTTATTCCAGTCCAGCAGCATCAGACCTGCCAGTACACCAATACAGCGGAATACTACTGAAACAGGTACGAAAACAGAGAGGGTAGCAACAATTAATTCCTATAGTAACCTGAGCGGAATGCCCGTAAGCCCCCGTAAACAGTATGGTGTAACTGCTAGTAACGATAATATGTAAACAGTAACCGGTGTACCGTAATAAGGAGATGTTGCTACCCACTCGAAAAAACCGCTGTCGGAGATACAACTCATGGACAAGGTAAGTCTAATTTTTGTTGCCAAACTAACATTTTTCATAACACAGTGAAACCTGTTTATAAAGGAACCTGCTGGAGACGGGAAATTTGATGATAAATTTTTGTTTGGTCTCCAGTGAAGATTTTCAGTGAATTAATGTAGTACACTGCATGTTTCAGCATTTACTCACATCCGTATCTGTGAAAATATCACGGACGGTCACTTCCTAACGCATCACCTGCAATTTTAGCTGTTAGTTACGTCCACTGGAAAGCTCATTGTCAGGGCTTTCCCCTGGTGTATGGCCTACGCGGTACATTTTAAAGCGAGACAATAATTTTGAGCGTCCCCAAAATTTCCCCAGATACAGATGTGAATAAATGATGAAACACACGGTATGACCTGTTCAGTATATACGTAAAATTTCGCAGATTTGTTACAAACATGTTTCGCTGTACTCGATAATGAAATCCATGTAATTACCATACTAACATTCCCTCTTTCTTCCCACCCATGCTGCCTGTGGCACCCAAGACATCAGTTCGCAACCGTACTGCTAGATCCCCGGCAAAAGATCACGCGCTAAGTGATCCCTGGAGATTGGACCAACATTCATACGAAATGTTTGTCGCAACCGTGACGAAATGCACATCCATTGATACCGCTAGTTCTATAAGGTGACGAGAGCAAAAGTGAACCCCACAGGTCGTAATGTAGACAGACACGTGCGACTTTTGCACGACCCTACCGATCCGCGTGGGTGTTGAACATGACATAACGTGTGTACGAACACCTGCCATATCGCACGGTGTTCCCTGATTCAGGCTTTAGGACACCGTGTGTTATCGCCGAGACCTTGAGACACGCAGTCTGGTTACGAATTCTTTAAAACAGCCGAATTATTATTGTTATCATTAGCGAGTCTGACGTGATTTGTCAGTCGGCCTGCCTCATAATCGCTGACCATTGTCGTGGTCGCAATTTCTAAGCATACAATAGAGTAATCGCTATCTGTTTTTGTGGAGGCCAGATGCCACACGAACATAGTTAAGAATCCAACCCAATATTTAGACATAACTGACCTATCCCTGAATTCAAACACCATCCCCTCCTTATCTATCCCCCACCCACTAAATCTAGGGCAGGTGAAGTCCAAATTGACCTATCAGCTATCAATTTCTTCCCTATTCCCTTATCCGCGATGGCCTGTCAGCTGAATATGCCAAGTGATGAGGCCAACATTATCATCATGATGCTGCTGCCAGGCTTCCATAATGTCACCCCACAAGGTGATTTCTGCACACATTTTCCATGCATCGAGGGGGGCACTTAGCTATAGCTTGAGGNTTTTTGCACCCCGCCTGCAATAACATGTAAGTTTAGCCCTGGGATAGCGGATGCGGGCAAGCCCCCTGCACATGCACAGGGGAGGGGGGGAGGGGGGGGGGGGCAGAAAAGGTGCGGGAAGGGGGCAGTGCCCATCCGCACTCATGAAGCCTTGGCACCAACATCCTTCTGCCACGTTTGAGGGCAACTCCCCCACTAGAAAAAATAGTGTGGCTGAACCCCCCCCTACCATCACTAGTAGTGTGGCCGATATGGCGCCGGTTCTTTCCGTTGCTGATTAGCAATCAAATGAAGGAGACTCCATTACTCACTCAACTTTTACTCACCCACACAGGAAAGGGGGGGCAGTTACATGGGGCACAAAAAATGGGAACTACAAGATGGCTCGTGGTGTCCCCTCCTTTTGGACTGGAATATTTTCAATGCTCTTTTGTACCCCGGGGCAGGGGATTCGGGAGGGGTATGGGAGCAGAGGACGGCAGGTGTTACACGCACTGCTCAATGGGTTTAGATTGGATAATGTGACTCGAGTGTTGCCAGCTTGGTAATGTGTGGAGGGGTGGTTGGAACCGCTACATTTTGCGATTGTTGTAGTTAGCGTACTGGAATAGTCTGCATGTTTTTATTCCACTGGAGTAAATTTCGGCGCTGGTAGAAATGGATGGGAAATTTTGTGACCGCATGTGACTGATGTCAGCGCCGTGTACACACCTTACTGCCGCATGACATGCTGAATTGGCTATTTCCTTACGGTATACCTAGTGCTATGACACAGCGTTTAGTCAGTAGAATCTGCCTGCTAAGCGCACAACGCTGACCTGTTGCAAGAAACAAACTTAGGCATAGGCCGCCCACCTGCAAATGGCATGAATTGTTACGGCGGTGTGCTCATAACCCCAGTCCCCTGGGTGTGCTGTTCCCTGTTTGCGCAATTGCCATCAACCCATATGACGAATATTTTATATACATACCCCCCCTGCACACAGTGTGGAGAGAGGGAGAGAAAAAAGCGGAGCATGAAATGGATGAAGTGGACAGATGTTGGATAGTTGCAATGATGAAATGGCAGCTACAGTATCAAAATGAAAATTCATTGTCGCACAATTAATCAACATCCGCATAATGAGAGGTGTAACACCCGTACAAATGGGCACCCAAACGGTTCCCACGGTCAGCCCAGATTTTCCCTGATGGGCTTGTTGATGAGTTGTTGAGAGTGGGGCTTGCTGGTGCTTCTTGAACGTCAGTGTGCACAGACAATGAATGGAAGGAAGGAAGGATAGATGGAAGGACGGCGGGGTCCGGCGGAGTAAGGACGGCCAGACTCACCGTTTTTCCTCCTGGGGTTGGCTTGCTTCCGACGGCAGCGCGACGAGGTCTCCGAGGCCATGTCTTGGCAGGGGCAGGGCCGAGGGCAGCTGCAAGGCGAGGGTGGAGGACGCGGCCGCTCCCTTCGCCTTTGGGCTGCAGCATGGAGGGCGGACGCAGGTAAGGGGCCGGCTGCCGGATCTAAGCGCGTGTCGACGACGAGCGTTGCGAAGGAGGATGATGGCACTGCGGCGGCGGTGGAAGAAGAAGAAGCGGGAGCGGAACTGCAGGCCGAGGCGCCATGGGCCGGGGGGCGCCTCCCGTGTCAGCAGCAGCGGAGCCTCGCACCGGCACGGCTGCCTTCTAACTCCTGGCGCCAGTCATCGTTCAGGGGTGGGATGGAGTATCAAGTGTAATATGTATGTGTATGTGTGTGTAAATGTGTGTGTGCGTGTTCCCCTAGGCGTGCCCGCACATGCAAAGCCGCCGCCGCCGTGTCGTCCTGGGCGCCAGAGTCACCTCGGCCACTATAAACAAGGCGAGTGCCGCCATTGGTCCACTCCTGCCGAGCGCTTATTGGCTCACCCCCTCGCACCTCGCAGGTCGGCGCCGCCTACCTTCCATCTGTAGGGGGGAGCACTATAGTAGGGCTCTCTCTCGCACAGAGAGAGAGAGAGAGGAGGATGCTGCTGGCTACTACCCCACCACCCACCCACGGAGCGCCTGCCACCCACCCACGCTGGGTCTGCTGTACTGTGTCCGGCAGCCACCCACGCGCCTGCACGCATCCACACGCGCATTTTCGCCCCTTTGCCACCTTTGGCACGCACGTCCAGAAGGACACACTCCCCCACCCCCACCACATATCCCCCTATTAACCCCTGCGATTGCTCCCCGATTCTACAGATGGCAGCAGCTCCAGGCGCCAGGGGAGGAGGAGTGTGGATGGGGGAAAAGGATAGAACGGGATGGGGGAAATCCGCGCGCTCATCGGGTCACAAAATCAAAGTTCACGAGTGCCCTAGTACCGTCTACAACGGTACCAGTCGTGACCTACATTTATTCCTCTGGAGGGGAGGGGGAACCATAAAATGTGGACACTGTCATTATTAGCGTTTGCAGGGGTAGGCTCAGGCAACTAAGGCCTGGGGGAAGGAAATTGCCGCAGTCGATATGTTGGAGAATGATGGGAAAAGACTGAACGCAAAGGAACTCATTGACATTCTTTGAAATATACTGTTCCATGCGGAGATACTGGGAACGTAGAGGTGGAACGACATACCGTAGTAGTAGAACCTGACAGTTTCTTGCGGAGTCGGATCTCTCCAACTCCGTCTCGGATGGGACTACGCTTGACTAGGGGCTCCCAAGCCCCGAATCATCCCCATGCAGAGGACTGACACTTTCGCAAAGCATACGGAGTTTCCGCGGAGACGTAGTTGGGACATCTACACAGCACCCCATTCCCAGCACCATCCCTCCCTTCCAGTCAAACCAAAATGTTGATGTAATCTGATTGAACAATAAAGGTTCGCACTATGTACCGTACAGGAAAGGCAACAAGCACAACCCAAATGAGGACGGTCCGATAACTCACATCCCCAACACCATATTCCAATGATAATGTGCGTTGTTGTTTATACGTATAATGTTTGGGAGGGGGTATTTTCAGAGGCACGTCTTTTGTCCTACAGGTCCCCGCTGCGCCGGCAAGAGGGGAAACTTGATGACCATTGTCATTGACCCACAGTCCTTTCGGCTAAAAGTTTAGTAATTGGGGGTACCATACTCGGACGTTTAGGACTTTATTGACTGGATAGCATATTTTAAAGATTTGATCTAGAGAACGAGCCCACGCAGTTTCGTCAACATTGAGTTCAACATGTTTGAGGTCGTCCTTGAAACGTATAACACTATACTCGGTGACTGTTGAAATCAATTTTTAAATAGAGCAGTTACAATGAAAATCGAGATGTATCAAGTATATAATAAAGCCCCTCTCCGAGGAGGATATAGGAGGAGGAGGATGGAGACGACGGAGAAGATTTCGCACTTCCCGAGGTCGTAGAGCGCTGGTCGAAGGGCCGTTGGATTCCTTGCATCAGGTTTACCTATACCAAAAATCCTCATAATCGCAAAATTCCCAGCCGTTTTGGAGATAGCGAAAAGTCGACTTTTGCACTTGCCACCTTGCCCATCTGCTCGTCATTAAGCCGCTGAAGAACAATAGCACACCCTCTCCGGATCCCCCTCTCTCTGCCGCTGACATCTGGATCCACTCTAATCCCACCTCAGTGCCCTTTTCACCATACGTCAGCTACGGCGCATTCTCATACTCCACACCTTTAGCGATGACATCACGGGTTCTGTAAACGGATGCCACCCCGCTCCGACCAGTTTTTGCGTAAAAAGACTTGCTCTGTTCGCATCGGAGAGTGGGGTAAGTGTGGGGCGGCCGGGTGCACCTGCACAGGGCCTCGGAGAGTAACGGAGACCGAGGAGGACCTGTGCAGGACCGGGGGCGAAGGCCCCGCCCCGCCCCGCAAAGCGAGTCATACATAAGGGACAATGTAATCTTAAAAATCACGTATCAACTCGTAATAATTCCATTGTGACTGTTTTGCTATTCAGATATTCATTTGATTAGCAAAATGCAACCCATCTGAATACTTTGTCTGGGGCTCTGGGCTGACGAAAATGTATTTTATACTGCCACTATATCAAAAAATGCCATTAGCGGCGTCCCCTCTATGTCCATAAACAACATTCATTGCGTCCAGAATTTCACTTGCAGTTCATTCCAATTCCAGTGTCGTATATGTATGACTGAAGTGTCGAGACATTTGAAGAGCTCTCAATTATTTCAGTAGCATCCTCGATCGCTCGGTGGAATTATAACAAGGTGACGATAATTCAAGACCTTGGAGGAAGAACGATCAAGGTCCACCTCATGTGAAACTGACATATTGCAATTTAAAATTTCGAAAGCCCATAAGGTTCTAAATATTGTAAATCCCACTTTCGGGACCTTCCATATCCTCAAGAGAGCCGAGAAGCCATTGGTGCAATTATTTAGTAATGCTTGGAAAGAACGCTCTGTAGGGGAGGTGTAGAAGCCATTTTTAATAATTTCATATTTTCTTTGCAATCACTTTTTGCAAAATTAGATGTCAAATACACTATATTGGACATCAGGTTACAGATATAACATTCCTTCTCTGCATTTTAAAATGAATTTGATAAAAAATTTGCGAGGAGAAGAAAGCACAATATCCTGAAAGTTTTTATTCCAGATGGTGATAATTTAAAAAATTCCGAAAAATTCATTTCTGCATTAAGACAAGATAAATAGCACATTTTCTACACTAAATTAAATAATTAAGTCTGGATGTCCAATATATTGGACATCGGGTCTCAGGAGGATATAGTGACCTATGATTATTACTCAACAACCACGACCAAACCATCATATTCTACTCTAGCGAAACTATCTTCTGAGATATGTAACTCATTTTTGACAAAAAATGGACCTTGATCGTTCTTTCCCCGAGGTCTTCAATCCATGCAATTATTTAAGATATATGCTCTGTTCCACTAAGTAACATTGTATGCATGTAGAAGTCACTATACGTAGTATTAATCTCCTCAAGTATCGTTATTTAGATAATTACGATTACACAGCCTGTATACACGCATGACCGAAGCAGGTTGGCATAGTGGATAAGGCGTCCGACTGCTAATCGGGAGGTCCTGGGTTCGAATCCCGGGGCCGGCAGCCTTGACTGTGGTTTTCTGTGGTTTTCCACGGTCTTTCTAGGATAATTCCGGGGTCGCTTCCGTATAATAGGCCACAGCCGCTTCCTTCCTTCCCTACCCTTGGAGGTTGAAAGGCAATGCTGGGCCAACCTCCTTAAATATCAATTATAAAGTATACACGTATGGCCAGAAGCATACACGCAATAAATGTATGGGACTGCTTTAAATTAAGACTGTTATGGTTATGCTCTTATGTATATTGCGAGGGCAATTGAAATGAGGACCTATGAATATCACGCTTTATACTAGTCCTACTGGAGGTAAAAGCATCGGGCCAGTTCATCAGGAGGGCTACCATGATGAAAATTATTTGAAAGTGGATAAGGTGGTTGAGGGCTAAACCTTGCTGACTTTCATGGGCTTCCCTCCTCTGAAAGAAGAATGGAGTGCCTCGATGCTTATTCATCCAGTTCAGTGCTACAAAGCGCAATATTATCATAATATATTCAGATTACTTACACAAATAGTGTAGTCCTGCCTTTCTTTGCCAAATATGTGTTGAGTGCTAAATTGTCAAATAACAAAAAAAGTCGCATGTTATTGAGTGTTAATTTTTGTCGTATTAAATTCACAATAAAATTAGAGTGGTGTGAAAGTCAAATTGTGCAATCACTAGAAATAAATTTATAGAATTAAAACATGGGGCCAAACATAAATAAAACATTTTTGTCAATGGGTAAGCTGTATATTTTGCAAGTCAGTGTTGGAATTAAAAATCTATAGTCGTCATGCATTACCGTATATTTGAACCGCTATGCGATGGATGTGCTGGTGTCTCGTAGATTCGCTAATCTTGACCCATATTCAAGCATTAAATGATATGCGCAATTTTCTCAGATTCTATAAAAGGCACAATATTAAGCAGGATAAGCTGACCTCCCCCTGAACTTTCCCTCATTGTTCCTGTCCCCAAGGTGTGTATTTTGCATTATCAGACCAAAATGACCATCACTCTTCTCCACCAGTTTGTATATTGTTAAGAAGTTGGGTATCGGTCATTTTGCTATCTTGCATTACATCTACTTAAATCGGAACTGCTATTTGGGAAGGGTGGTGAGAAGGATTTCCATCTCAGTCTACATGCCACTAAATTGTGATTTTCTCTCTCTTATACAGCACAGTCGGGGAGGGGGTGTACGCCTACGATTATGTGTTGAATATCTTATTCAACGTCATCATCACTACCAATGACATATCCAAAGGAGGTGACGTACTTTCCCCTCAATGTGGAATCCTGTGAATTTTTTTGTGCACATTCTCTGGTTAGCTGTTACACGTCAGATCAGAAAATTTTCCATGATGTGTTAACCGAAAAAGCAATTTTGAAATATTTCTGCGTAATATAACGTCAATTTCATGTAAGTGATCATGTAGTGTTTATATCTGCTTGTCCCATCAATATACTGTAGGACCGCAAAGCTTGTGATCTACAGTACGTATTATTACAGCCTACTCTAGTAATGTGGCACCAGTACTCGCAGGATATATGTAAGAACGAGTGTCCGGTAAAATACCGCACTTCGTCGTTAGTGCGCAAAGAATGACGTCAAGAAAATTATTGACGTGAAAATCAGCTGTTTTTTGGTTAGTTCCCGACGGAATCCACAATCTGAGAAAGCGTCAACAACCTAAAGATAAGCCGTTCAACTTTCAGGATTTTTCTTTCAACACTAGAATGTTTTGCCGTCACACTGCGATGCTAAGTCAAGTACCGGTAGGATATTTCGATAGGCTATTTGCGTTTATATCATTACCACGTACGGGAACTACATAGCAGAGACCAACACACAACACCATACCAAAATAATCAACTTCAAAGCACATTTGTAAGTCGGGGCATGTTTGTGCGTGTGCTTTTGCCACACATTACGTTCTGTTGTCAGTTTATCTGAGGTAATTTCAAGATTTTATAGGCAATGGCAAAAATTTCAGTTTGGTGCAGAAAATGACAAACAAGATTAGGTCCACCGCTAATGCAAATTCTCAACAAAAGTCGCTGTTATTTAATAGGCACGAACTGCTGTGTATGCAATGTGCTGAATATTTTTTACATTCTTCCATATGCTATTACTGAGTAGTAGAGCCTATACATAATAATAATAATATTAAAGCGATAGAGCTCATCATACAGGCAATCATATTGATCGAGTAGAGAATTGTATTTGCAGTGAGGAGATAACGTTCTCAATATTTGATGTTGATCAACACCCGCTATACTGAACGCAATAGCCGGCAGAATTATTTTACGTAAACCAGCGCATTTTGCAAGTGTGCCGATTAAAAATTAGGCCCGTAATTATGCAGACTCTAGGTCATGTATCACCTTTCTGGTTTAAAAAAAAGCATACACTGGTTCCAAGTGCAATAAAATCGACCCAGTTATAAACGCATCGGAAATCGGCGTGCTGTTGCGATGAACTTTTCACATTTTGTCTGTAGCCGTACATGGTGGGGCAGTTATTGGTCAAATCCCCCTCTCTGCAAGCAAAACCCGAGCCATATAATTCACCCGAAAACCTTCCCCAAAGTTCTGCACCCATTAGAAATATACTTGCAAAAAACCCTCTTTTTTTCCGCCTACACCTCGACGATTCATGGGAATTCCTGTCGAACACAGGCTATAACCAAGTTGAATCGAATTCCATGAAAATCCGTGGCTCATCCCCCCATCTTATGAGTAGGAAGCTCGGTAGAAAGGCAATCAACTGTATCATGTCTACTTCAAAACGACTCCCATCTTTTATCCAGTTCAGCAGCAATCCTCTTGACAGCCCAAGGTCCCTTCTGAACAACCAATCCACCTTCCACGTGTTGTTTCTTTAGGTGGGATGTACCCAGACCCAAAGGGAAAGTAGGGGCCCTTCCTTTTGAGTGACAGCGCCAATTGGACTGCACTTGGGCCTCAGGCAGGCAAGAGGGGACCAACGGACATCACGTTCATCGCCCTCCAGTTTTTTGTGTGCCTTCTTCCAGGAACTGTTCCACAGGGCTAGTTAGGAAAAATGTTCACCCCCCCCCCNCCCCCCCCCCCCCCCCAATAATGACATCCCTAACGGTAGGTGTGAAGGTCCCCCCTCATTCCATCCTGGAATGGTCATCAACAGCCAGTTGCTCCAATCATTAGGCAGTTTGTCACATGATATCCGCATTCCACTTTTTCCTCAATGCAAACAGCCAGGCACGTTATGAGATCTTCTCCGATGCTGATGCATGCGTCACTGCGGACTGCTCAAGAAGGCAATCTGATAAGTGCCCATGACTGTCTTCCCACTTGCTACTGGTACGGGGAAAACTTTTGAGTGCGCTCTCAATTTATGAAATGGAGGGCAGCTGGGGAGGGGTAGTAGAGGGGGGGTCTTATGTGCTATCCAACAGCTTTCCTCCATTCCACACTGGCACTGTCCGTGTCATCATTGCTCTTCGACCGCCCTCTGTTTTGGCGCGGTGTATACGTGCATCGTGCCTGTGCCGCATCACCCTCTTGCGAGACTGAAGAGGTCACTCTTTGCCACGCATCACAGCCCCTGTGGGTTGGAGCAAAAACGTTGGCGCAGGGCTACCAAAAGCACTGCGGATATGAGAATCAGCACAAAAAAAAATGTGTTTGGGAGTGCTTGCCATTTTTTAGGTCCATTTAAAATTTTTTGAAAATATTTAATAAAATCTATGGGCTGAATTAGCCTAATATAATCCAAATGCTATTTCAAAGTGGGGAAGAGTGAAATAGTGCTTTTGGGGAGTCCTCCGGCTAATGTTTATAAGTTCGGCAACGCATTATTTTCAGCAGGCAGGCTGGAACGATTTTCGTGTCAGGTAATTAGAGGAATGGAACAGCTGAGAGCAAACAAGGACAGTGGAGATGCACATTTGGAATGGAAACGAAATGCCTGGGTCAAGGCCGAATATGGGAAGCAGACTGGCAGGGTATCCCCAGCAGTGGCATAAAATATCGAAATGGCCCACAGCCAGTCTAGGCCATAGTCGAACATAGTACCGTTCATTTGTATAGTGCGCACATTGTGTATGGGTATGTCCACATGTGTGGATGGCAAAGAAAGGGTGAGACAGACCGTCAGAAGGAATCCAACAAAAGAGGGAAGCGTCTGTCCATCGAATGTTCACCCACACAAAATGCTGCGAGTCTAAAGATTTTTCAGCATCCAAGGCTGGCATGAAAGAAAAAGGGAAATAATGAAAGAAGACGAAGAAGAAGAAGCAGAGAGCAAAAAGAAATATTAATGAAAAAAAAGAAAAGAGGAAAGCGAACATAGGAGTCTATCCGGATGGCTGAAGGCCCCAAGTTGAATCGGCGCCAAGGAAACGGAGGAGAATAGCGCGAGTGAAGCCCCACGGGACCAAATCCCAAAAACCTGGACTAGGGGGGGACTTTCAGCGTTTTTGGAAACCTGCCATCCTACAGTTTGACCACTTGTGTGAAACCGACAATCGTTATGGGGAATTCCCAGAGCAATCTTTAGTATGAATTCGAAGCTTTGTGAACGTAAATTGTCGAAGATCCTCTCAGCCGTTTGGATAAAATGCATAGGTAGCTGATATAGACTATATGCATTACGATTGTAGGAGGCACGTGTTGCATAGTAAAGATCAGGCCGGCTTTATTCGTACAAATTAATCGAGAAAGTTATGGTGAGCCCGAATTTTCTAATAATTGAGTCGGTGTAATAACTTGAGAACTTCTCAGGAGAACCAGGTAAAGTTTTGCTAATGCAACATTCTTTCCGGGTTATTTCTGCCAATTTTCGGAGTTTTCCCCCTATTTTTTACCCGCCAGATCAGGATGCAGTGTTGATCTCAAGATACAAAAAATGTATCGTACCACAGCCCCAAAAAATGATTTTGCCCCCCTGGGCAATAAAAGACTCAATCTGTACATATAGGTGCATGTAAAATACCGATTCATTTCAGTAAGTTGCCTTCTGGCAATGTATACAGGGTGTTTTTTTAAAGGTGCGCACTTCCTTTAGGGATTAGGTAGCGTGCAATATTCAAAGATCAAATGACTTCCAGTTTATACTAATATTTAATAATAATAATTTACCCCGTGATAGAGCCATTGGCTCTCTTAGGGGGGGAGTTCATCCCAATTTTTTTGTCAGGAACTCTTTGCTTTTTACTTTTTGCTTCGCTTTTTGGGAAGGGATAGGGATGGAAGGAAGCGGCTGTGGCCTGTTAATTACGGAAACAACTCCGGAATTTACCTGGAGGGACCGTGGGAAACCACAGAAAACCACGGTCAGAGTTGCCGGTCCCGGGATTTGATCCCCGGACCTCCCGATTAGCAGCCGGATACCATATCCCCTCACCTACTACTTCCAGTTTATACTATGGGGACAGTAGAGGCGGTCGCCCCCACAGTATGAAATTGTCACAGAAATTAATTAACCCCCATTTGGTTTAATCCTCTAAAACTAAAAATTTGAAGAAGAAAAATGGACTCCACCGTCCACCGGAATTTGTTCACGCATCATAACTGATTAGCGACGGACCTGTAGGAGAGAGGGGGCGATGGTGGGGGGAACAGTCGAATTTCAAACGGGACTCTTTTAACTGAAGTGACCGCCGGCTATACTTCTGTGGCCATTCAGATGCCGTTGAGGTCGGATCGGGTAGGTCAAGGGAGTGCGAGTCTAATAAAATTAATACCAGTCACAGCCAGTCACAGAAGGGGCCGCCACGCCAAGGGCACAGCAGGTTTTCTGGACAAATAAAGGAAATGGGNGGGGGGGGGGGGGGGTACCTACCGCCACTGTACCGGACTACCGGTACATCTCGGTATCTCACTTTGGGTCCGAAGTTTGGGCCATTCGGATCGGCGTTCTTTCGCTTACCGTGTTGGACATTTTGTATCTCCTAACACCCCTCGCTCCTTCCTTCCCCCATTCTCCCTCCCACCTTTCCGCTGTTGATCCACCCCCATTAATAATTAGAATATGTGTTGTGATGTGATGTGCATAAGTGCCCACGAATGAAGAGACAGCGAAACACGCTCTTCACCTACTTTGGGGAGAACAGGATGGCGATGTAGCCGTCGCAGCGCCCCTAAAATTCCAAAGGTGATTGAAGGTCCGTATACTACTGCATTGTTCTACAATGCTTTATCTCTTGTCACATTAGTAAACTTACATTAAATAAGCTTGAACTTGCGGATAATATGAAAGTGTTTGGGAGAAAGAGAAAAACACAATTTTGAGTCCTGTTTTCCACTGGCACTGTTTCGGACAAAATGCATGGCAGAACAATAATTTTTCTTCCTGCATTATTTTATGCAGCACACCCGTTCTAACCAGGACAATGTTGTCCTTTAAAAATGGGGGGGGGGGAGGGGGCGGTACAACGCACAAGGAGGAGTCTAATATATAATAAATACGTGAGGGTGGCATACACATGCGTACTTTCAGCGTATGATGTATATTTCTATGTTTTGTTTAACCTGAACTTCCTCCGAAAATTGTTTACTTAGTTTAACCGTCAATATTCTGATTGAACTATTCCAAAATAGATTCTGATAATTACACCGTTTCACAGCCTTTCGAGGTCGGTTCTCTTGGCTTCCGTTGGATTCCCATTTTGTGACGAGCACAATTTGTGTAATTAGAGCATTTTCTAGGAATAATCCGGAATTTATTGTTCTTGGCATTATTTTTGGCCCCCTTTTGTGGATTTCTGGCGAATTTTGATGTTGCATTGTACTCAAACAGTGACGGTGGAAACAGGCCAATAAAAAATTCAGCAACAATACATGTAACTTACAGTACATGTGTATTTGATTGTCATTTAGCTCGCATCTGTATAAGCGAAATATTCGCTATGCCTCCATTTCGCGGGGAATCAGACATATTGTTGAAAGGGCCATCAAATGTGATTTCCATAATTGAGAGATTACGCGAATAACTTTTTATGTATATTGTAATAAATATTATGATTCCATTCGCGTTCTACTTGTGCAAAAAAAAAAAAAGTGTAAGCCAGGCATATGAGGGGCTGTACGGTGGTGTAGGGACTAATGTCGCAACATTCCACCTTTGAGGTCCTGCGCTCGATACCCCGGATCAGTCTGAGGATTTTATGAGAATATATATTCGAAAGATTCCCTCCGTTTTCGCGTGGGCTTTCTTGGGGTTCTCCTTTTCCCTATCACAGTCCAAAAATCTATCTTTCCCTCTTCGCGACATGGAAATGGCAAATGAAGCGATGAGCCTGAAATCGCAACTGCATTTGTTGGTTCTGTGTGGTCGTCATAAATTATAGGCGTACCTGTTTTACATATAAGCTAGTCTCGCATGAAGCAGCAGGTGTTTTTTACACCCATACTAGAAAATAGGTAAGTTCAATATACAAGTACACCGTACTCCTTATTGTCCGTGCTAATGAATCATGAATGCATTGGTGTGCCCGGTAATCGGAAAACACGGATAATCCGAAAATAGTTCTAGATACCATTAAAAGGAGCGATTTACAGGTTTTAATGAAGTGCCGGTCAGTACATAGTGTGTGCTGCTTCAAGTAAGTTTAATGAAGGTAATAGAATTTCCCCGCATTAATTGTTAGTTTCTCTCCTAGATAAAGTCTGTTGCATCTTGCTTTTCTTTGTTAGCGAGATACAGTGGAGCAAAAGCACGCACTAAGTTTTTGAGCCCAGGATCTACTGTATCTTGTTTATAAGAAGAGCCAGAACCTTAAAATTCATTCCTCAAAATCCTCAAACCCCCTTCTTTCAAAATACACAAGGATCTTTATTTTAATTGGGAATTAATTTAATGTAATGATTTATTTATTTTGCAAACAAAGACACACACGCACTTTTACCCCACCGCACCGCACCGGTTGGGCAAAAGTGCGCATATACGAGGGAGAATCAAAAAGGAATTGAGTATTTTTTAATTCTGAGGTTTCACTAGAGAAACTGAAATAGAGATATGCATATGAAAGTGCAAGTCTTTATCTAATTTTAGACATAGTCGCCATACAATTTGGTGCATTTGTCCCATCGGGACACGAGTTTTTCCATACCCCTGCAGAAAAAAGCGTCCGACTGGGTGATGGGAAGCCAGTGGGGGATGGCCTCTTTCACTTCCTCGATGTCGCTGAAGTTCTGAACTGCCAGGTGCTTCTTCATTGGTCCAAAGAGAAGGTAGACCATGGGTAAAACCACCTCTTTGGACCAAAAAAGAAGCACTAGCTTGTAGCTTCTCAACAACTCAGTGACATCGCTTATTGTCTGTGCTCGGCAATGATAATTTGGCCAGTATTGTTGATTCAACCTGAAGGTGTGTTTACATGTGAGCGTGGCTACAACAACGCTGAGTAATCCGACTGACCAGTATTGTTGGAGACGAAAATCGATTGTTACTTTCATCTCAAACAATATTGGTTACTTCGCTCGGCGATGACTTCGCTCCTCTTCGCTTATTGTCAAATCGCTCACATGTAAACGGGGCTTAAGAATGCTATTGACTTTTAATTATTAGTTCTATTGTTGGCGCGGCTAGCTGTCATTTTTGTCAATTATTGTGACTGTCTATAAACGGGGTTTTTTTTTTTGCAAACGGAAATTTTTTATACTACAGGTCACTAAATAGGGTTTGATACTTTAATCACCAACATTGGAAAGAAACACAATCCTCTTTTATTGACCATCTATGGCAGATCTATATGGAGTATTCTCAATCCTCCCAAGGAACTTAATGTTAACATGTACAACGTACTTGTTGACAGATTTTGTCACCATTTCAAGACAAAACCTTGCTGACACACTTAACTAATGAAAACAGCACAGTATAGCATGGACTTACAGGCTTAGGATACATGTTTTGACCAAGAGCGTTTAACATACTATGTACCCAGAATTCAAGCGGTATTTCTAGGAGCAGTAGGAGGGCCTTACCGTTTCCGGATTCTCTCATGCCTTCATTTTAATGTGGCGTCTGCCAGTTATCCTTAAGCCTGATATTTAATGCATAGCGATTTCGTGCAGACGTCATGTTATCATGGCAATCGTAAAGAAAACCTACATCTTATGTGTTGACCTGAACTTCTGTGAAGAATTCAATGTGCCACCAAACAACATGTATGAGAAATGAAGTAATCTTGGCTGACAATACCTAATTTCATAATGTGTCGTCCATTCACCTAAGAGGCCACTACATTGTCAGGGATTGTCAGGGTAAGTATAGCAGGTGTTGAAATGTGATCAACTCCGTTATACTTTCCTTGACAAAAACTGATGCAGACATCGTCATCCAGCACACACACCATGGGACATTTGTTTTGTGTACTGGACTAGGAATTTTAAAATAATTTGTTGTGCAACCAACCGCAAATGGTATTGTCAGGAGAACATAATTTCCATATCAGAATATTCTCTCCTTCATGTGCATGAAAAGTTGCAGCCTGATATTGAGGACTATGCTTTCATTAACAACCTGCATTATGATGGAATCATTAACAAACCTCATCATTGGCCACCTGTCATATGTGTGTTGGAGTGGATCTCCTTAGTATTAGATAACTTATTGTGCATCCCAACCGCAAGTGGCCTTACTTGGCGAACGAATACTTTCCGTTACAGGATTACTGGTATGTGGTATCTAATCGAGCGATTTTATTATGTGATTTGCCAGTTAAACTTCATCCTGATATAGTGATATTGAAAGGCAAAGTTTTTTAGCGAAATTTATTTTATTATGGTAATCAAACAGATGTGCCTTGTTTTTTATTAGAGACAGATCCCAGTGAATCATTTATTGTACCATCGCAAAGCGGGTATGAGAAACGAACGACTTTGTGTGTAAACTATAAGTCATTTTCTAATGAATAATCTACAATATTTCTCTAAAGGGGCAATCTCTTATCATCAGATTTCATCAACATGCCACATTACTGTCAGGGATCGTCAGGAAGTGGTTAGTAAGTTGTTATTGAAATGTGACCAAAACTTGCTAAACACTTTTTAACGAAAACTGATACTGACTTCGGCATCCACGGGGCACATCATGGGCTACTTAATGTCCTGTGTACTGGGCTGACAGTACATTTGAGAAGAACTTATTTTGCACCTCTAGTCCAAGTGGTATAATTACATCTAGGAAGAAGTCATTTCCATTCTAGGATTCTCTCATGCAGCCATTTTATTGTAAGATTTGCCGGTTAAACCTCAGCTTGATATTGACAGTCATAGTTTTCCTGTGAAGGTTTATGTTTTCATGGTAATCATAATGACAACCTATAGCATATAATGGGCCATTTTATTGTCTTGAACTGCACAATTTATTGTACAGGCATTAGAAATGAACGACAATTGGTGTTCAGTGACTCATTTTTAATTCACCATCCATTGACCCAAGAGGAGGAATCTCCGGTCATCAGATTCCATCAAGATGCCACTTTGTTGTCAGGGATTGTCAGGGATGTACATCTGGTTGCTGAATAATTGTGATCAGAACCAGGTGCGCATACCCTAACAAAAACTGACATGGACATCTGTATTCAGAATGCATCAGGGGCTATATTTTGTGAGGGACATATTCTCAACCCCAGGCGGCACTAGCGGAGGACCTCCATTTCTGATTCAAAGATATCTTAAGCAGCCATGTTATTGTCAGGTTTGACAGTGAACTTTGGGCTGTTATTGAAAGCTATTGTTCCCTAGCATATCTAATATGGTCGTGGCAATCAAGAACTAAGATATCGCATCATGGGCTGTTTTTTAGATATTTCGAATTGACTTACGGTTCCGCAGACCAACAGGTATATGAGAAATGAACTATTCTCTGTGGACTGGGCTTCATTTTCTCAAGTGTCAGCCATTAACCCATGAGGAGGAATCTATGTGGTCATCATATTACATCAAGACAACGCCTTATACTGTCAGGGATCGTCAGGAAAAGTTTCGGAGGTCGTTGAAATGTGATAAAAGCCTTCCTAAGCTCTTCCTAACGAAATTTGACATCGACATCGGCATGCAGGAGACACACCGTGGGTCATTGACTTACTGTAGACATTTTTGAATAACTTGCAACCCAACCTCAAGGGGTATTTTCTAAGAGTAAGACATCATTTCTATTTCAGGAATCTAGGAGCCAGCCATTTTTTTGTCAGGGTTGTCTGAGAAAATACTGTATAGTCTGATATTGAGAGCTAAATATTTATTTCAAGTCTAATACAGTATTATCGAGGCAATTTAGCATAAATCCAGTCACGGGCCATTCTCTCTTGTGTTTTGAACTAGAGTTCTGTGACAATATTGTATTGTTCCACAGAATAACAGGTATGATAAGTGGACTATTCATTGTGGGCTGAACTTCATTTTATAAAGCGTTATAGGAGGTCCATGTTGCATTATCATTCTGTAACATAGTCAAGATTAGGCCGGTTTCGATTTACTGTATATAAATTTTATATGAAATTATGGTCAGGGTAATATCGCATTTTGTAATAATTTAGTATGTCAGTGTAATATCTCCCATATGTTTTGTACCCCCCCCCCCCACACACACACACATTTTTTGTCATCAAATGGTGACATCAGTTGCACCCAAGAGGAGGAATCTCTGTTCATCATATTCCATCAAGATGCCACTTTACTGTCAGGGATTGTCAGGGACTGTACAGCAGGTTGTCGAATAATTGTAATCATAACCTGTTGCACATGTCCTAACAAAAACTGACACATACATCGGTATTCAGGATGCATCAGGGGCTATGTCATGTACTATGGGGCTCAAATAGTTTTGGCCCCTTTATCCTGGTCTTGAAGCAACCCTTCACACACACGCACACCTGCTCAACGTGGGGCCTGTGTGAAGGGTTGCTTCAAGACTAGGATAAAGTAGTCAAAACTATTTGAGCCCCATAGTACATTTGCGAGGGGCATATTGTGCAACTCAACCCCAGGCGACGCTAGCGGGGGGACCTCCATTTCTGATTCAAAGATGATATCTTAAGCAGGCATTTTATTGTCAGGTTTGCCAGTGAACTTTTAGTATGTTATTAATATAGCCATTGTTCGCTAGCACATCTACTTGTAATATTACGATCGCAATCAAGAAGATATCGTATCATGCGGCATTTAATCTTGCGAATTGGCTTATGTTCTGCAGAACAACAGGTCTGAGAAATGACATATTTTCTGTGGACTGGGCCTCATTTTCTCAAGCGTCATCCGTTCACTCAAGAGGAGGAATCTCTGGTCATCAGATTGCGTCAAGATGCAAATTAATTGTCAGGGATAGTCAGGAAATGTTCAGGAGGTGGTTGAAATATGATCAATCACTAACTGAGCATATCCTGACGAAACTTGACATTGACATCGGGACGCAGGAGACACACATGGGTTAATTGGCTTGTATTGGCGTACTAAACATTTTAAATAACTAATAATATTGTGCATTCTAACACGAAACGGCTTGGCGATATATTCCACCAATATATTGGGAGTCATAGGGAACATGGATCGGGGCGCAACAAGCTACACAAAAATTACTACTACTGGCGATATTAGTGATAACTATAAACGACCCACGAACTTGGAACACTCTGTATATGTTTTGACAGGCAGGACATAGGAGTAGTTTATTATGGTAATCAAACGGATCTGCCTTGTTTTTAAATTAGAGATAGATCCCCGTGCTATGGCAGAGCGGGTATGAGAAACGAATGTCTCATTATTTAGCATACTATAACTCGTTGTCTCATTAATCGATTTATCTGAGAGAGGGAATGACTGATCATCAGATTCCATGAACACGCCACATTACTGTCAGGGATCGTCAGGAAATGTTTAGCCAGTTGTTGAAATTTGACCAACACTCGCTGAAGATTTCCTGACGAGATCTGATACTGACTTCGGCATCCAGGAACACATAATGGGCTACTTGCCTTGCGCATTGGACGGTACATTTGCATATAACTTATTTTGCACCCCTATCAAGGAAAAGTCATCTCTCATGCAGCTATTTTATTGTAAGATTTGGGGGCTAAACCTCAGCTTGATATAGAGTATAGACGGTCATGTTTTATTCTGGGTGGTTTATGTTTTCATGGTAATCATAATGACAACCTATAATATAACTTAATGTTTTATTGTCTTGAACTGCACTTCTGTGAGAATTTATTGTACCAGCGCAAAACAGGCATTAGAAATGAACGATAATTGGTGTACAATGACTCGTTTTTAATTCACCATCCATTGATGCAAGAGGAGGAATCTCTGGTCATCAGATTCCATCAAGATTCCACTTTATTGTCAGGGATTGTCAGGGAATGTACAGCTGGTTCTTGAATAATTGTTATCAAAACCAGGTGCGCATCTCCTAACAAAAACTGACGTGGACATCGGTATTCAAGATGCATCAGGGGCTGTACAGTATAATTAAATTATGTCTTTTGTATTTGAATATACATTAACTTACTTGTGAAGAACGTATTGTGCAACACAACCCCAGGCGGCACCAGCAGAGTATCACAATTTCTGCTTCAAAGATACGAGCTTAAGCAGACATTTTATTGTAAGGTTTGCCAGTGAACTTTGGGCTGTTATTGAAAGCTATTGTTCACTAGCATATCTAATATTATGGTCGTGGCAATCAAGAACTAAGATATCGCATCATGGGCTGTTCTTTAGATATTTCGAATTGACTTACGGTTCCGCAGAAGAACAGGTATAAGAAATGAACTATTTTCTGTGGACTGTGCCTCATTTTCTCAAGTTTCAGCCATTAACCCACGAGGAGGAATATGTGGTGATCATATTACATCAAGATACCGCCCTATACTGTCAGGGATCGTCAGGAAAAGTTCCGGAGGTCGTTGAAATGTGATCAAAGCCTTCCTAAGCTCTTCCTAACGAAATTTGACATTGACATCGGCATGCAGGAGACACACCGTGGGTCAATGACTTACTGTAGACATTTTTAATAACTTGCAACCCAAACTCAAGGGGTATTTTCTAAGAGTAAGACATCATTTCTATTTCAGGAATCTAGGAGCCAGCCATTTTTTTGTCAGGGTTGTCTGAGAAAATACTGTATAGTCTGATATTGAGAGCTAAATATTTATTTCAAGTCTAATACAGTATTATCGAGGCAATTTAGCATAAATCCAGTCACGGGCCATTCTCTCTTGTGTTTTGAACTAGAGTTCTGTGACAATATTGTATTGTTCCACAGAATAACAGGTATGATAAGTGAACTATTCATTGTGGACTGAACTTCATTTTATAAAGCGTTGCAGGAGGTCCATGTTGCATTATCATCCTGTAACATAGTCAAGATTAGGCCGGTTTCGATTTACTGTATATAAATTTTATAACTTATGAAATTATGGTCAGGGTAATATTTGATTTTGTAATAATTTAGTATGTCAGTGTAATATCTCCCATATGTTTTGTCCCCCCCCCCCACACACACATTTTTTGTCATCCAATGGTGACATCAGTTGCACCCAAGAGGAGGAATCTCTGTGCATCATATTCCATCCGATGCCACTTTATTGTCAGTGATTGTCAGGGACTGTACAGCAGGTTGTCGAATAATTGTAATCATAACCTGTTGCACATGTCCTAACAAAAACTGACACATACATCGGTATTCAGGATGCATCAAGGCCTATGTCATGTATTATATCGCTCACAAACATAGAGACGATTTTGCATTTGATTCAAGTGCAGGCTGCACTGGAGTCAAATGCAAAATCGTCTCTATGTTTTTGAGCGATATAATACAGACATATTGTGCAACTCGACCCCAGGCGGCAGCGGCACTAGCGGGGGATCTCCATTTCTGATTCAAAGATATCTTAAGCGGACATTTTATTGTCAGGTTTGCCAGTGAACTCTTAGTATGTTATTAATAGCGATTGTTCGCTAGCACATCTATACTTGTAATATTACGATCGCAATCAAGGAGGTATCGTATCATGCGGCATTTAATCTTCCGAATTGGCTTATGTTCTGCAGAACAACATGTCTGAGAAATGACATATTTTCTGTGGACTGGGCCTCATTTTCTCAAGCGTCATCCGTTCACTCAAGAGGAGGAATCTCAGATCATCAGATTGCATCAATATGCAAATTAATTGTCACGGATAGTCAGGAAAAGCTCAGGAGGTGGTTGAAATATGATCAATTGCAAACTGAGTATTTTCTGACTAAACTTGACATTGACATCGGCACGCAGGAGACACACATGGGTTATTTTCTTGTATTGGCGTACTAGATATTTTAAATAACTAATAATATTGTGCATTTTAAAACGAAACGGCTTTGCGAGGAAAAGGTCGTTTCCGTTTCAGGATGCTATTGAAGTCATTTTATACTGTAAGGTTTGTAAAGGCCTGTTTCCACCGGCATAATTTTTATTCTGGACATATTCAAGCCAGAACAATTTTTTGTTGCTAGGCGATAAATAATAAAGTAATAAAGTAGTAATAATAAAGTTTGTTTGAATTTGTGCTCTACCTTTGTGCTTTCCATTTTGTGCTCAAAAATTATGCCGGTGGAAACAGGCCTTAAGAGAACATTTAGCCTAATATTGAGAGATAAATTCTATTGTAAATCTTACCTTATCATGCCAGTAATGAAGATTTTATAAAGCGTTATAGGAGGTCCATGTTGCATTATCATTCTGTAACTTAGTCAAGATTAGGCCGGTTGCGATTTACTGTATATAAATTTTATATGAAATTATGGTCAGGGTAATATCGCATTTTGTAATAATTTAGTATGTCAGTGTAATATCTCCTATATGTTTTGTCCCCCCCCCCCACACACACACACATTTTTTCCCCATCGAATGGTGACATTAGTTGCACCCAAGAGGAGGAATCTCTGTTCATCATATTCCATCAAGATGCCACTTTACTGTCAGGGATTGTCAGGAACTGTACAGCCGGTTGTTGAATAATTGCAATCACAACCTGTTGCACATGTCCCAACAATAACTGACAGTCTGACACAGACATCGGTATTCAGGATGCATCAGGGGCTATGTCATGTACATTTGTGAGGGACATATTGTGCAACTCGACCCCAGGTGGCACTAGCGAGGGGACCTCCATTTCTGATTCAAAGGTGATATCTTAAGCAGCCATTTTATTGTCAGGGTTGCCAGTGAACTTTTAGTATGTTATTAATAGGTATTGTTCGCTAGCACATCTACTTGTAATATTACGATCGCAATCAATGGGATATCGTATTATGCGGCAATCTTGCGAATTGACTTATGTCTGAGAAATGACATTTTCTGGGCCTCATTTTCTCAAGCGTCATCCGTTCACTCAAGAGGAGGAATCTCAGGTTATCAGATTGCATCAATATGCTAACTAATTGTCAGGGATAGTCAGGAAATGTTCAGGAGGTGGTTGAAATGTGATCAATCACTAACTGAGCATTTCCTGACTAAACTTGACATTGACATCGGCACGCAGGAGACACACATGGGTTATTTTCTTGTATTGGCGTACTAGATATTTTAAATGACTAATAATATTGTGCATTTCTAACACATACGAAACGGCGTGGCGAGGAAAAGGTCGTTTCCGTGTCCGTATTCTATTGCAGCCATTTTACTGTAAGGTTTGTAAAGGCCTGTTTCCATCGGCATAATTTTTATTCGACAAAATTCAAGCCAGAACAATATTTTGTTGCTATGCGATTAATAATAAAGTAATAGAGTTTGTTTGATTTTGTGCTTTTCATTTTGTGCTCAAAAATTATACCGGTGGAAACAGGCCCTAAGAGAACATTGAGCCTGATATTGAGAGCTAAATTCTCTTGTAAATCTTACCTTATCATGCCAATAATTAAGATCTTCCGCCATAGGTAATTTTTCAAATGTGTTGGGCTAGAACTTTTATAATAACCGATTGTGCAACCCAACCTCGAGGGTATTGCTACGAGAGCGTCCTTTCCATTTCAGGAAGCTCCGAACCATCCATTTTAATGTCATGTTTGTCGGAGTTAACTTAGCCTGATAATGAGTGCTATTCAATTCCATCAAACATCGATATTTTCATGGGAATCATCTCCACGACCACCCACCATGTGCCAATAATTGAAGAGTGGGATTCCAAAGTCCCCTAAGTCCATTTTCATGTAATGTGCATATATGACTATGATGTGAATACCTTATTTCCCAATACTACTGCACATGGTATCGGAAAACAACTCTTCCATTTCAGGATACTCCCAGCAGCCATTTTATAGTCAGGTGTGTCAGTGAAAGTTCAGACTGATAAACCAACATTTAATTTTTTCGGACAAAACATACAAGTCTCGTACCAATTGCGAGGAACTCTCCATGTGTAGTGGACTACAACGTAATGAAGAACTTAATTCCCAACCCACATCCTGGGCCATTTGTCTTGGTATTTGACTACTAATTTTTTTGAATAAGCTTAAACTAATTGTGCAACACAACGTGAAGCGATATTATGAAGAAAGCATCCATTCCATGTAATTATTTTCTCCTGTATACCCATTTTACTGTAGGGTTTGCAAGATAAAAATTAGCCTGATATTGAGAGTTACCTGCTCTTGTAAATCATATACCGGTACTGTATGATCATGGCAATAATGAAGAGCCTCCATCACAGGCAGTGTGTCAAGTGTGTGGTGATAGGATTTTAGAAATACCTATTGTCAAGCTATTGTGTAATGAACCTCAAGAGATGCTACTACATATGAGGTCGTCCTTTTAGGAAACGCTGTACTACTGTGTTCATTTTAATGTCATTATTGTCAGCGAAAATTCACCCGGATAATAATGAGAGGTGAATTTTTTCTGGCAATTGTGATATTATCATGGGAATCATCTACGGCCACCCACCATGGGTCCATCATGTGCAATGTGTATTTGACTACATTTCTGCGAACGACAATTTATTGCCATATCCAACCCCACGTGGTATGAAAGGAAAATAGCCCCTACATTTCAGGATACTCCCAGCAGCCATTTATAGTCAGGGTTGTCAGAGAAAAGGTTAAGCCTGATAAAGCTCAACTTTTTTTTCTGACAAAACATACTATCATGGCAATCACGACAGTCATCAATCATCAGTAGCGGATTACATGGGGTGGATGCATGAGAAATGAACTATTTGGTAGACTATAGCATCGTACTCTGAAGCATCATCCGGTCACCCAGGAGGACAAATCTCGTGTCATCAGATTACATCCAGATACCACTTTATTGTCAAGGATTGTCAGGGAAAGTGTAGCTCGATTTTGAATTGTGATCAAATTGAGATGCATTTTCTCTAACAAAATTTGACATTGACATCTACATCAGGATGCAGGAGACACAACGTGATCCATTTGTCTTATGCATTGGCTTACTCTAGACATTTTAAAATATGGTGCGTGCTAAAAATAGATTCTTTAGAAGTAGGCCTTTCCTTCTGGTGATTCATAAAGGTGCGCACTTCCTTTTGGACTGAGGTTGCATGGCATAATCCGCGATATGACCCACAAATTACCTACATGTGTCATGGTCATCCTGGTGCTCGTTCAGACCACTCGGATCAGTAGGATGCTGAAACACGTGTGGAATTTTGTACTATAAACAATAAGGAGAGACTTAAAATAAGATTTTATTCAGGTTTGCCAGTGAACTTTGGCCTGTGATTGAAAGATATTGCTCGCTAATATGTGGTGTGTTCAAGGCAATCAAGAAGATATCGTTTCATGGCCTATTTTCGCTTGCGAATTGACTTGTGGTTCAGCATTACTGGTATGAGAAGTGAACTATTCTCTGTCGACTGTACGTCATTTTCACAAGCGTCATTCGTTCACCCAAGAGAATAAATCTGTGGTCATCAGATTACGTCAAGATGCCACATTATTGTCAGGGGTTGTCAGGAGAAGTTTAGTATGTTTTGGATTGTGATCAAATCAGGCTGAACTTTTCCTGACAAAAACTGATACTGACATCGCAATGAAGGAGATCCAAGTGCTATTTGTCTTGTGGATTGGCGTACTAGATATTTTAAATAACTAATTGTGCATCCAAACACGAAACGGCCTGGTGAGGCAAAGGTCGTTTCCGTTTCAGGATTATCTCGTGCAGCCATTTTACTGTAAGGTTTGCAAGAGGAATTTTAGCCTGATATTGAGAGCTAAATTTTCTTGTAAATCTTGTCTTATCATGGAAATAATGAAGATCCTCCAGTCCTCCACTTGTCAAGTGTGTTGGGCTAGAACTTTTAGAATAACCTATTGTGCAACCCAACCTCAATGCTATATGGTACGAGAGCGTCATTTCCATTTCAGGAATCTCTGAACATCCATTTTAATGTCATGTTTGTCGGAGATAATTTAGCCTGATAATGAGTGCTAATTTATTTCAGGCAAACGTGATATTTTCATGGGAATCATCCACGACCACCCACCGTGTGGCAATTGTAATGTGTATATCTTCTATAGTCTAAACAAACAGTAAAGCATCATCCATTCATCCAAGAGGAGAAATCTCTGGTCATCAGATTACATCAAGATGCCACTTGAATGTCAGGGATTGTCAGGAAAGGTTTAGGAGGTTGTTGAATTTTTTATCAATAGTTCCTTTCCCTTTTCTAACAAAATTTGACAATAACATCGGCATGCAGAAGACACCATGCAATATCGCATGTTTCCCTTTCAGGATCATCTCATTGAGACATGTAATTGCGTGGTTTGCCAGTTAAGCTTCATGCTGATATTTAACTGTAAATGGCAAAATATATTTTGCAAACCATATTCAATACAGTATATTGATAATAATAGAGAAGCTGTCCCATCGTCGGTCATGTTATATTTTGAGTTGAGGTGGAGCTGTGTGAATATTATTATTCCAGCTCAAAAATGGCATGACAAATGAACGACTCTTGTGTAGCATGCTATAACTCAATGTCTAATAAATCCTCTACTTCTCTAATAGAGCAGGGAATATGATCTTCAAATTCCATCTACAGTACATGCCACATTACAGTCAGGGATCGTTAGGAAATGTTTAGCCAATTATTGACATGTGACAAATATTTGGATAAGCCTTTCCTAACGAAAACTGATACTTTCTACGGCATCCCGAAGACACATCACGGGCTAGCCTTGCGTACTGGACAGTGCAGATTGAGTATAGGTATTCACTTTCTACTCTAGAAGTAATATACGAGTATCATTAAATGCTTTTTATGTCTGGAAATATATAAAAAAAGCAAATTACGCAAATGTGAACAGTGCTGGTTAAATGCTTCCTAACGAAATTTGACCCTGACATTGCCATCCAGTAGACACATCATGGGACATTTTCTCTTGTGCAATGGACTAGGAATTTTTCAATAATTTATTGAGCAACCCAACTTGTCTTACTTAAAGGGACACTCCACTCAAAATACAAGTTGGGCTCTAAAAATCGGGAAAGAGATCCTGACTCCGAGGGTATAAGCAGTTTTTCTGAGAGACG